>WNYA01000766.1:35643-117084 GCA_019512145.1 Engystomops pustulosus | reverse complement strand
AGCAACCAAATGGATTCAGCCAATACCCCCTATTATTAAAGAACTGAAAGAATGCCTGAACATCAGATTAGAAAAGGGGGTACATAAAAAAAAGGAAGCCAAAAAAAAAAATCAAAACATTAGTGTTGTAAATGAAAAAGTGTTCATGGAGGTTAATAAAAAAGATCTGATTAAAAAAATAAAATAAAATCAACATAGCATAAAGTTTTGAACATCACATCTTAAGGTCACATTCATACCGGTATGCCGTTCGGTGGACATACCGGTGATTGGCCGCGGATCGTGATCGCACGGATCGCACCGTGGCGCTATGCCTGTCTATGGGGACTTACATGCGGCCGCATGTACTCTCCTCAACGGCCATGTGAATGAGCCTTAAATGGACACTTCCATGTGATAGTTCACTTTAAAAGATGTTGATAGGGTACATCTATTTAATCTAACGAGGAAAGACTCTAATAACACTCAAATATAAAGTCCTTTTCTACTGTGTAATTAGAAATTAAAACAAATTTTGCGCGTTTAAACTTTTGTGTTTCTACTTTACACCTGCACAGAGTGTTTTTATCTGCACCGCTTTGTGGACAACACAACCCCTTTTCGAAAAGACTATGCCCCCTTAGGGTGATTGCCACACATGGTTTTTTTGGTCCAATTTTATCGGTTTTTTCCCAATTTAGCTTATACTAACGGTTTTGAAGCAGCCAATGCATGGAAATCTGCCAAAAACGGACTGAAAATACGGAGGTTTTACAAACGACCAAAACACCATGTCTGACATCAACCTTCGTGTTAAAAAGCCTTGTAAATGAGGTCAGAAAGCATCTTCTGGCGCAATGACACCCAACTCGTGAAAACTTCATACATGTTTCCCAGTGTCGTAATGACGAACAGAGATAATAAATTACGTATAGTGCCTGCGTAAAGCCCCCCAACTTCTGCCCTAAAAATATAGAATTGGGCTTATATACTCACTGTATAAGACTCCCCTCTCTCCCAAATGAAAAAAAAGTCTGCTTAAAACTTTGCAAAAAACAATAGAGCAAGTGCCTTGTGATCATAACTGTAGCTGCCGATATAATGAAAAGATCCTACTGCTCTGTACGTGCGCCGTGCCCCCTCTCTGTGACGCCGACCGCTGTGACAGCCGCGCTGCATTAGTAAACAGCGCGCCGCCCCGTCAGGCGCGTACTAACCCTCTAAATGACGTGAGAGCGGACTGCCCGCCCTCGCGGCGGTCCCCCAGAACGGCTCTCTACGCGCTGACGGGGAAAAAAACACCTCACACAGTTGCGGCCCCCGTATATACCGGCGATAAGAACGACACCCCACTGGACCAGGATTTTACGGGGTTAACAGGTCTATACGCAGTATATACAGTAAATAATAAAAACTCTAAATAATAACAGCAATAATAAATTATATGTCCTTGCACTTTATTTTATATACATGGGTCAGACATATTTTGTTAACATGGGTGAGTGGGAAATGAAGTGTGAAGGATTGTGCATTAGACATGCCCCTACAATGCAGACATGGGCACATTTACTTAACCTTGGTCTGCACGTTCCCCCTCCGAGTGTCCTAAGAGACTGCAACTGTGCCGTGATGTACTTACATCGTTCCGACCGCTATCCTGCAGGTGACCGCTCCCCGCTCAGCTTCCCCCGGAGTTCACCCTCTACTTCCAATGCGGTAGGGGCGGGGTCTGGGGTGCTTGGATTGTGACACTATTTTGAAATTTAAGTCCCCCTTTTTGTCCCGACATACACAGTAGTCCGGCGGCTCGCTCGCCCCTTCCTCCCAATTTTGGTGTTGCATGAGACGCATGCCCGATGGCGCCAAAAGCTGATCATGTGCAATCAAAGGCCCCTTCTAATCCCTGTCCGTGGCCAGCGCGAGTCCCCGAAAAAGTCGGAAAACCCAACAGAAATGCAGCTGCGGGGACCCTAGTAAATAAAGCCCCCTTGGTGCGGTTACGATCGCAGCATTTTCCATGAAAACACTTCGCATCGGCAAAAGCACGCGCCAGATCAATAACATTGCCGACATTAACGTGTGACCTCACCATTAGAAGTACGCCTTGTTGGTGATACAATCCTGTGTTGCAGCCTTGATCCCAACGATTGCGTCTGGTGTGGCGAATCACAAAGAGGGAATGGTCGTAAATCTAGTGCCTCCACAGAGCAATATTTGCTGTACATTCAACCTTTTTCATTTCTGTGAGAAGGTGAAGTATTATTGTTACGTTTTTACTGGCTGCAGTCCTTGGGTTATGCACGTATGGTTACCTCTTTTTAGGGGGTGGTATATACTACATTACTATTAAAAGGAGTATCAGGGGAAATAGGAAGCAGGGGTTCTGTAATCGCAAAGTGTATGTTGTAGTGTGGGGTTTGAGCACCCAGAACAGCAAGTTACAGGGAATCAGGCAGTGAATTTTCGATCAAATCACCACTATGACAGTGTCGTGGCCACACCACACGTATCCGATTAACAAAGACACAGTGGGAAGGGGTATTATATATGAGGCCATTGATAGCTGTCCTCATGCCTGATTTCCTGTAACTTTGCTGTTCTGTGCTCCCACCCTCCACCCCACAACATACACTTTGCGCTACAAACCCCCTGCTTCCTATTTCCCCTGCTACTGGCAATATTTGGTCCATGAGCAGCAGAAGCACCATAGAGTTTGGGGGTAGCGTACTCTATGGCGTGGCGGCAGCCCCCCTCATGGCGTGGTGGCAGCCTCCCTCACCTCACTTTGCGATGATTATATGGACTTTGGGATGCATTTTGGGCACTTGGTCTCTAAAAGATTTGCCATCACTGCCCTAGAGGTAATAAGTTTCCTTATTAGGACAGTCTACCAGTGGTAATCTTGTGGTAGATGTCCTTTTAATATGTAATGTAGTATACCACCCCATTAATAAATAGGTAACACATACGTGCATAACCCAAGGACTGCAGCCAGTAAAAAAGTACAATTAATACTTACCTTCTCACAGAAATGCAAAAGGTTGAATGTGTACAGCAAAATATTGCTCTGGGGAGCACTAGGATTTACGAACCAGTCCCTCTTTGATTCGCACACACAGACAATCAGTTTGGATCGAAGGCTGCAAACCACAGGATTGTATCACCAAGCAAGCTTTACTTCTAATGGTGAGGTCACACGTTAATGTTAGTGCAATGTTATTGCTCGGGAGCGTGCTTTTGCCCGATGCATAAGTGTTTCCATGGAAATGCATGCGATCAGTAACCAGCACCCAAGGGGGCTTATTTACTAAGGGTCCCGCAGCTGCATTTCTGTTGGGTTTTCCGACTTTTCGGGGATCGCGCTGCCAGGACAGGGATTTAGAAGGGCATTGTGTTGCACATGATCAGATTTTGGCGCAATCGGGCAGGCTCTCATGCAACACAAATTTGGAGGAAGGGGCGAGCGAGCCGCCGGACGATCTGATGGATTCGGACAAACCGGGGGACTTAAATTTCAAATAGTGTCACAATCCAAGCACCTACATGCATTGGGAAGTAGATGGTGAACTCCGGTGTACCTGAGCGGGGAGCGTCACATGCAGGATATCGGTCGAACGATGTAAGTAAATCACGGCACAGTGCATTCTCTTCGGACACTCCGGATCGGGGAACGTGCAGGACCAGGTAAGTAAATGTGCCCCCATGTCTTGCATTGTAGGGGCATGTCTAATGCACAAGTCCTTCACACTTTCAAGTTCCATCTCAACCATGTTAACAAAATATGTATGAACCATGTATATAAAATAAAGTTGCAAGATCATATAATTTTATTATTGCTGTGATTATTCAGTTTTTATTATTTACTGTATATACTGGCGTATAAGACTACTTTTTAACCCCTTAAAATAATGGCTACAGTGGGGGGTCGTCTTATACGCCGGATATAAGGGGGCCGCACTGTGTGAGGTGTTTTTTTTCCCCGTCAGCGCGCAGAGAGCCGCTTCCTGGCAGTCCGCCTCTCACAGTCATTAGAAGAGGCTTAGTACGCGCTGACGGGGCGGCGCGCTGTATGCTAATGCAGCCGCCCTGTCACAGCGGTCGGCGTCACAGAGCTGGGGGTCACAGGCGGCACTTACAGAAGCATGTCGGATCTTCATTAATATCGCAGCTTACAGTTATGATCACCAGGCACTTGCTCTCTTGTTTGTTTTGCAAAGTTTTAAGCAGACTTTTTTTCATTTGGGAGAGGGGTAGTCTTAAACAGTGAGTATATGCCAAATTCTATATTTTTAGGGCAGAAGTTGGGGGTCGTCTTATATGCCCAGTCGTCTTATACGCCGGCATATACGGTACTTGGCTTATAATGGAGTGTTAATCAGCCCCTCTGGGATATCTGTTATGAAGTTTTCAGAGTTCTGGTGTAATTTGCGCCAGAAGATGCTTTCTGCCACATTTATCAAGGCTTTTAACACGAAGGGTGATGTCAGACATGGTGTTTTTGGTCCGTTTTTAAACATCCGTTTTCAGTCCGTTTTTGGCAGTTTACCATGCATTTGGCTGCTTACAACCTGTTTATCTATTAAGATAATTGGGAAAAACAGACTAAAATTGGACCAAAAACACCATGTGTGGCATCACCCTAAGGGGGCATAGTCTTTAGAAAAGGGGTGTGTTTTCCACAAAGCGGTGGACAGATAAAACAACTCTGTGAAGGTGTAAAGTAGAACACAAAAGTTTTAAACTGCGCAATAATTTTGTTTTGAATTTCTAATTACACAGTTAGAAAAGGACTTATATTTTGATTGTTATTAATATTCTTTTCCCTCTTTCTGTATTAAAATAGATGTACCCTATCAACATCTTTTAAAGTGAACTTATCACCTGGAATGTTCCATTAAGGCTCATTCACATGGCCGTCTGCGGAGACGTACATGCGGCCGCATGTACGTCCCCATAGACGGCAATAGCGCCACGGTGCAGATACGGTGCCGATCACGATCCGGGCCACTCATATTACTGGGTGCTGAATATATTTATTGCTAGCAACGTTTACTTTATTGAAAAAAAATTTGGGAGAGGGCCAGAACCAGTTTGTGCCCAGTTGCCTCCACTACTCTTAATCTGGCCCTGACAGCACCCCCCCAGTAATGCAGATATGTATACAGCAGTAAAAGAACTGCATCTCAGTCTAGATCAGTGTTCTCATGCAGCTTTGTTGATCCAATGCATGAAGATCATTACTGATTTTGATCTCCAGTGCCCTGGTATGTTGTATGTCTAGCTTGAGTCACATTAGATTTGTACCAGTGTGTTGTTATTAGTGCACTACATAACGGGTTGTTCGAGAGCATGAAAAAACGAATAGTGGCTGGGAGGGGGCTGGTTACAAAAAAATAAACACTTATCGCTACGGACCTTACCGGTGTCCCGGGCTGCCATCACTCTGGTCCTGCACAGTGTTCAACTTCCGGCCGTCTGATACAGTGCTGGGAATAGGGATGGGTTAGCGTGGCCAGCCAACTTGGCTGGCCGCAAGCTGAACGCACCCCAGTTTGTTTACATGTGGCATGGACCAGAGAGACAGCAGCATATGATGGACCGCGGAGGTAAGTGTTTAACCCCTTAACGCTCTGCGCCGTAGCCGTGCCGGGCTCATGGGCTGAGTCCTCTTCTTACAAAAGTGGGGGTTTTTGCATTTTGCAGAAAACCCCCACCGCTAATAACCGCGGTCGGTGCTTGCACCGTTCGCGGCCATTAACCATGTGATTGCCGAACGTCATCGGGAGGCGGCGATAGGTTGCCATGGTAGCCTCGGGTCTTCTTTTGACACAAGGCTACATGGCTTCTGCAGTTTCATTACAATGAGCCAGTGGCTCATTGTAATGAATGTGCTGCAAAAATGCCATATATTGCAATACAGAAGTATTGCAGTATATGGTAGGAGCGATCAGACCATCTAGGGTACATTAACCCTAGATGGTGAAAATCCCAGTAGATCAGCAGTTTCTGAAAGACTCAGACCAGCCCTTCTGGCACCAACAACCATGCCACGTTCAAAGGCACTCAAATCATATCTTCCCCATACTGATGCTCGGTTTGAACTGCAGGAGATTGTCTTGATCTTCCCCATACTGATGCTCGGTTTGAACTGCAGGAGATTGTCTTGACCATGTCTACATGCCTAAATGCACTGAGTTGCCGCTATGTGATTGGCTGATTAGAAATTAAGTGTTAAGGAGCAGTTGGACAGGTGTACCTAATAAAGTGGCCGGTGAGTGTATATGGCAAATTAATCAAACTGAATGCCCAGACAAGAATACCCCTTTAACTACTACTACTACATCACGTGGTTAATTTATCAGACTTGCTGTAGATAATTACATACCACGTTATGTAGATATATGGAATCTTTGTCTACTTGCAGTGTGTTCTTTTAATGTCACAGTTCAAATAAAAATAGTTAGAGATTCTCCAGTACTTGAAATTAAAATGAGAGCACACTTCCTTATATGTACCAGCAGTGCATTCTGGATCAGTTTCAATTTCCACAGGTAAGAAGGGCTTGCAATTGCAGTTTCTCTGTTGGGATAACTTACTTGGGCTACAATGAGCCTTAAAGGAAACTTACCATTTCAAATGGTAGATGTAAGCTGTGAGTAACGAGTAAGTACCGAGCACCAGCTCAGGGTGAGCTGGTGCCGGAGCTTACTTTCGTCAGTGTTATTAACCGCTGTATCACGGTTTTAACACTTTTTAAAGTTTATAGCAGAAGCTGCTTTGACGCTGTGTGCGCGCGCAACGTCTCCGGCACCTTCTATGTAGGCGCACGCGTTTTTATAGTAAAACTGACTTTTTCCGAAAAAAATTTAGATCAAAGTTTACCCTTCTGCATTCAGAGCAGTGACCCTCTATGCAGAGCTATGTGGATGAGGGTGATTATTTTGATCCCTTCCCGCCAATGCCTTTTTTCGTTTTTGCGTTTTCATTTTTCACTCTCCACCTTCCACATTCCCTGTGTCCCTGGAGCAGGGTCTGCAGCCTCACTTAATTTCCCTCGCTCCAGCGCCGATAATAGGAGCTGGCCAGCCACCTGCCTTGATAAATTGCCAGCCCCTTTCTGTATCCCCTGCCGGATCTTTGTGCCTGGTGCCTCTGAGAATGCTTCCCTTGTGGCAAACCTGCGATTATTGTGATTTCCCGTTATGACCTCGATTCCTGTTCCTGACTCCGATTCTCTACCATCTGCCCTGACCTTCTGCCTTGCTCTGATCCTGTGCCGCATGTCCTGACCTCCTATCTGACCATGACTCTGTCTCTTACTTACTATTCTCTACCTCCCCTTGGCCACAACCCCAAGCAAAGTGGTGCCAGTGGAGCAAGTTCAACCCACTTTGCGATAAGTTTTAGCATATATTCAAACATTTTCCCTATTAAATGTACAAAGTTAGTGTAATCTAACTGTCACGGTGGGCTGTGACGTATGCTTGATATGTGTCACTATATGGGGTTGTGTAGTGTGTTACATTTGTATTATTTTATCATCATTCATATGTAACCATTTATATTCTCTGGAATGTTCTACTCACCTGCAGAAGTCTTTGTGACCCCACAGCTCCAGTGGGGTGGATTTGGACATGGGGCTATTGTTTGGTAATAAATCCCCACTACTAGGTGTAGCAGAGAAGGTGGGGGTGGAGTTGGGTGTGGGGCTATTGTTTGTAACTGGTTAGAGGCAGTTGTTGATGAACCTCTGTCTGGAGAGCAAGCTGCGGCGCTCTGCCTGAGGACATGGCTGATATATAACTTGTTGTTTTACTGGAATAAACCCGGAAGAAATACAGCTCAGTGCTGGTCTTCTCTGATCACGAGGGCCGTTCGAGACACTAACAGTTTTAACTTTGCACTTATTGAGCCCAACAACTGCAATGTGGTTTCTGCTCTGGGTGGCCATGTTCTACTATAAACCGAGGCAAACTGTAATGCACAAAAGGCACAATTTCAACTCATGCTTAAATTCTAAATAATCAAAGTGCCCATGAGAAGGCATCATGAAATAAAAAAGGATCCCTCATTGAGGGTAAATGCCACCTATTTGTGAAAATTGAGGAATTAAACCACAAAGTAAACTAGAAAGTTGAGAACTCAACAAAAAAATTTGGTTTCTATTTTAAAACATAAGCAGTTAAGCACATCCAGTCAATCATGGAGTAATTGCTATTGTAGTATTATTAGATCAGCTAACCATTCAAGTGAATGAAGTTTCCTTTCTTCATACATCCCCGCCCTGCCAAGTACTTATAAAGAATTTATGTTGTAATATTCTGTGACAGTCTGTACGTGGTTCAAAAAAGGGTGTGATCCCTGCAGAGTAAAAACAACTTTTTCTATACAGTTATCATAGATGAAAATAATGTAGAAAGCTTATATTATGTAATATTATTACATTTATATAGCAATTTTTATATAAGCTGTGGACGTAGAATTACAGTCATATATATTATATATACAATGATCAAAAAATAAAAGAATAACTGTTATAGCTGTTTATTGTAGCCTAGGGCTAAAGTACAGTAAATTACCAATTACCAGAGAGCCGTTTGTACCTAGGGGTCGGCTGTAAGTCGGTTGTTCTTAAGTAGGGCACCGCCTGTAACACATCCTAGATATGAATGAATTAAATATTATCATTAAATACTTTGTTTTGTACATGGTTGAATATCCTGACAACAAAATCATATAAAAATTATCAATGGAAATCAAATATATTAACCAATGGAGGCCTGGATAAGTGTAGCTTATCCAGTATGGCACATCAATGCGAGCTGGGGCAGGAAGGTTTGTGCAACATCCCCAATCGGGGCTAAGTCTTTTCTTGGTGCCTGGAAGCAGCCAGGGTCCAGAATATTGGAGTGCCTGGCGGTTGCTGCCTAGGCACGCTGATGTCACGGTGCTTGGTATGGGGACTGGGGGGCTGTCCTACAGTCTGGCAGGTCACCAGCAGGTGGTGCATGCAAGAAAGATGAAGGGAGAGGCAGATGTACTGAATCTCCCTGAGGCAACCAGTTTTGTGTCTGTAGCATCAGTCCCTGGGTAATGGATACAATGACTGTATTACCCTAAAAGTGAGTTGATCTGACTCCTCTGAAGGGATCCTACAGGTAGAGGGCCTTATTTGCAAGCACTCCCTTGCCTATATGTCGGCAGGGGTGTTGCATGCCCCCTAGGTAATTGAAAGGGGTTACCAACGCTGACCAGCGGCAGATGGCTTCCAGATGGTCCATGCACAAGACAGCATGTAGGGGTATGGATAGCAAAGGTGGCACTTACTAGAAAGTATTGGCTATGTGCAGTGCCGGGGACAAACCGCCCATGGTTCTGGAGACAGGCACCGGGGTTGGTGTCGGACTGGGTATACAAAAATACAAAGAATGTAATACAGTTAGTAGCTAACATCCTTTAACCAACTGTTGTGAGGGAAAGGTGTTGTGTCATGTCCTGTAATCCACGCCTTGCACCAAGGCCTGACAATTTGTTCGCAAACACTTTGTCCTTGGTGACAATATAATAAACCTTAAAGGTATATGTAGTGGATACAATACATTTTACCTGCCTGCCTACCTGACAGTCTTACCCTGGGTGTATGGCATCTAGGTGCTTCTAGGTCAGTGGTGGCGAACCTATGGCACGGGTGCCAGAGGCGGCACTCAGAGCCCTTTTTGTGGGCACTCGGGCCATCAGCACACCAGACAGGACTCAAAGAATCTTCCACCAGTTCCAAGCAACTTAAAGGATGCTGCTTTCAGTCATATATTAAAGTGATACTGACTTTGCTACTTGGGAATGTAGGCAGAAGAATGAGTAGACAAGGCCGAATTATCTTTGGAGGATCTTCTGCTGGCCCCACGATTCTCAGAGTACAGAGGGACACTGGAAAAAAGCTAAAATGTTGCAAATTTTCCATCTTGTCCTGAGGAGGCCAATATGATGTAATGTTGTTGAGGAACACCTCGCAATAAATAAGGGAGGTTTCGGGTTGGAGTCTGGGCGCTCAGCAGCTAAAAGGTTCGCCATCACTGTTCTAGGTGAACACCCCTGATCCTCTAAGGACCTGCAGTTTACAGAGACCACACTATGACTGAGCTCAGGTTCTAGGTGTAAGCCTGCGGTCAGGATTTACATACAAAGGACGGTCCGACACAGCCTTGACTACAATCCTGCAAAGCCTATGAAAAGTGTTATATTCAAACTTACTGGTATGACAGTTGTGCAAACATGAGAAACTCACATTGGCTTTGACAGCCTAATGGGTAAATGACTTTAAACATTACAAACGTTACTTAGAATGGCTACTCAGGGTAGCAAGGCGACAAAATGCAAAATGTCCATTTCCTCATTGATACCATCCGGGGCACGCGTGTTCAGTTCGTCTGAGTAATTCGGGAGTTACATCTCCCCCCCGAATGTTTGTGGGCACCAAATCCAACCCCACAACTTTGAGGCCCCCAGTTTTTCCTGCATGAAAATTGCGGAAATGTGCCGCTACTGTTGAGAGTGCCTTACCTTGGCAAAAATGTGATCCCGCGTTGGAGATGCTGGAAAGGTGCTGCTGTATCCGTTTTCTAAGTTCCTGCGTGGTTTGCCCCACGTAGATCTTCCGACATGGGCATAAGAGGGCGTAGATGACATTCCTAGTTCTACAGTTCACGTAATTCCGCAAGGTATGGATCTGTGAAGAAATAGGGTGTACAAATTTTCGAGTAGCCGGCATCATGGGGCAAACCGAACAATTCCCACATGCAAAAGAACCTGTAAGTCTGATACCTCGTCCCAAGGGGAGAGTTGGTCGAATGAAGTGGCTATTGGACAGGTTGTCCTTAAGATTTTTGGCCCGTCTCGCTATGAGTGTCGGCTTCTCTGAGATCAGGGATCGTATGCGGGGCTCTGCTCGAAGAATGTTCCAATTTTTAGACAAAATTGTCCGAATGTTAGACCACTGGTTATTATAAGTGGTGACCACCCCTAGACGAAATTCGGTTGTGTTTTTCTTTTTGGTCAGTAGGTCTCCCCTGTCAGCATCTCGGGCTCAAAGATAAGCCTTGGAGATGGTCTTCTTGGGGTAACCCCTGTTCAGAAATCTTCCAGTTAGTTCTTGTGCATTTCTTTGGAAGTCACTTTGTAAGGAGCAGTTTCTTTTAACACGTATAAATTGTCCCACTGGTATGCCAGTTTTCAGATGATGTGGGTTATGGTGGAGTATGCTATTTGTTGAGGTCTTCTTATGGAACAAATCTGTAGTCAGTCCACCGTTACTTTTTGTTATTTTCAGATCCAAAAAGTTGACTGTCACCTGCGAGAAATGGGCGGTTAGTATTATGTTCCAGGGGTTGGTATTCAATTCAGAAATGAATGCCTGACAAAGATCTAAAGGTCCTTCCCATAACAACAAAATCTGTGCCAACTCCTAACATGTCTTTGGAATTTGTCGGATGGGTACACGTGCTCGCCCTCCCACCACCCCAAAAAGAGGTTGGCATAGGAGGGCGTGCACCGTGCACCCATCGCCGTCCCGGACACTTGTTTGTAAAATTTATGATCGAAGATGAAGTAATTGTGTCTCAGTATGAATTCCAATAGATCAAGGACAAAGGAGTCATGTCTTCGGTCCCCTGTACTGGTCTTATCCAAAAAGTAGGCCACTGCTGATATCCCATCACTATGTGCTATATTAGTATACAGGGACTCAACATCTAGTGTTACCAACCACGTACTCACCGACGTCTGCGTGTGTTGGATTTTCTGGATGAGATCTGTAGAGTCCCGTATATACGAAGGTAGTGCCAACACCAGGGTCTGTAAAAAGAAATCGACGTAACTACATGCTCCCTCGCAAAGGCCCCCTATTCCAGACATGATAGGTCATCCCGGTGGACGTGTCAAGGATTTGTGGACCTTCGGGAGCATGTAGAAAGTAGGTGTTTTAGGATGTAGAGGCATCAAAAAGTCGTATTCTTTTTTAGAGATGATGCCATATTGGAAGGCAGAATCAAGGAGGCCTTTTAGTTTACTCTGGAAAACTGTAGTGGGATTCGAGGGTAATGTCTGGTAGTACTGGGCATTCATCAATTGTCGGTCAGCTTCCATCAGATATAGATCAATGGGCCAAAGTACAATATTCCCTCCCTTGTCCGCCTCCTTGATTAGAAACTCTGAGTTGGACTTCAATGATCTTATGGCAAGCCTTTCTTCTCTGGTCAGATTTTCTCCACTATGATGATTAGTCGAAAGTGAGTTGATATCTTGGGACATACTGCTATAAAATAGCTGTATAGCAGGTATTAGTGTCAAATTGGGAGTGGCCTGGGATGGTAGGCGTAAGGGGCAAGTTCGCCTACCTGTATTCGCCGGTGCCTCGTTTTCTCTTAGGAGATCCAATAAGTCTCGAAAAGTCTGGCGGTCGGTTTCTGGTACTTCGTCCAATAGAGATGGTTGTTGATAGAGCACCTTAAAAGCCAGCTGTCGGCAAAACAAGAAAACATCTTTGATTAAATCAAATTTGTTCAATTGGTGCATGGGCGAAAAAGTTAATCCCTTACTTAAAACTTTTTGTTCAGCAGAAGAAAGTGTGTAATTTGAAAGATTGATGATCTGTAAGTCGTTTGTATTGGGGAGGTTGTTTTCTGTAGGATTGATTGTTAGTTCTTGTTCCTCCGTTTGTCCCGTTTGTATGAGGGGTACGGTCCCCCATAACGGCGGGTTCTTTTCCTTTGATTTATTGGATCTCTGTTTGCCCCTTCGGATCTTGTGTCTCCTTCGCTTGAGTCTGTAGCTAAAAAATCCTCTCTGGAGGACTGTTCAGTCAATTTATCAGTGGTAGTCACCCTGCTAGTGGTGAATCTACGATTCCCCTTGTGTGTCCATTTAAAGGCCCTATCCTTCTCAAAATCCAATTTGTCCCTGCGCATCCTATTTTTTTTTCCTTGGAGAGTATCCTTCTCCATCCTCTCTATCATCTCCTCCAGTTGGGCTTGGAACGGCAGTACTAACGTTGTTTTGTCAAATGTATTCAGCCTGTTCTCTAGTTCTTTAATTTTGTCCCTAGTGCGTGCCAGTGCCACTTTATCATGGGTAATTAGCAGATGTATTAATATACTGGAGCACTGTAACAGACCCTTTTCCCACATGATCTTAAATTCCTCATCCGGTTCCCAGGATGGGAAAATTTGTACCCTGAGGCCACGAGGGACTATATTGAGCTGTAAATATTCCTCCAAGCTCCTGATGTTCCAATAAATTCTAGTTTGAGTCTTATGTTCCTCCATAAGTTTGGAAACTGATTTAAAGTCACCATCCACAGGTGTCTCAGTATTAGGATCAAGGTCAAAGACTGACCCTCCCTGGCTGGACCACAGAGACTTGAGGTATTTCAAATCCATAATAAATAGTATTTGTGTGCCAGTGGCACTAACAGGCGTGCAATAATAGGTCCAAAGAAAAAGGCTCACATGGACAGGGAGAGCCCCTAACAACAATTGGCAAACACAAACAGTGACCTAGCACAACCTAATCAAATGTAGCTATTGCCGACACACTAATAACCAATTGATACATATGCCAAGAAAAAAGCCAGTGTGTCATCAGGCAAAGTATAATACAATAATGAAAAAATCTTTATTAATCTTAGGTTACATACAAGACATACAAGGAAGGCTCAAAGTTAAAATCACTTAAAACGTACCAAGTACATATAAGATGCAATGTTGGATACACATGTTAGTATAAACCAACCACACCCCCTCACACATAGGATAAAGTACTACTGAAGTAATCTGTAAACATCTGACTGTGTGTGCTAGTTAAGCCGAAGTATAAAGAATGAAGTCAAGGTGCCTATAACAAAGAAGTCAGTAAATCTAGCTTAAATACATTACGCTACACACTGTACCACAGTGTTCCGGTCAGGAAGTAAAGGGTCAATCTGTTTAGTAGCGAAGTTGTGGTGGAGGGTGAGATGAGCCTTAAGGGTTTGTAATTCAGACAAACCCTCCAAGGCTTGAGAGCATAGTGTGGCTTGATGAGGGACAAAGAGAGCTCATGGGAACAAGTTGAATTGGGACGATTAATCAGGACGGAAGGCCACCAGTGTTAGGGAGTCCTCTTGTGCCGGTGTTTGTGTAAGGGGGAGGACTGGAGAATGGATGGTAGGTATGGGAGATGTTGAGGCAGAGGATCTGCTCTGCCAGGGATCCCCCATCTGGCCAAGTAGTATTCTGTGAGTGGGAGGGGTAGTAGTCCTCAGACACGAACATTTTTCGCGCACAGGGTGGTCAACCGGTGTTGGAGTTCCTCTCCTGCTGGTGTCAGCATATGCTCTTGGAGATGGCTGTGGCTTCACTAGTTGTGGGTCCCCTATGAGGCCCAGGGAAGGGGCTCCAGTTCGACCAGGCAAGCTCCCAGTGGATATCGGGGCATTTCCAGCCTGAAACCACCCTCCAGGTGGGCAGAAGATGTTGGAGGTGCAGTCACCGGATGGGCCATGCCAGGCTCAAATCCTCCCCCAGGGGCCAATCGCTGGTCGGCACATCCAGATTCTGCCTTTGTGAGCTCAGAGGCTCAGGAGTATATGCACCACTCCAGAGTGCTACACCGGTCACCGCGACCGCGTGGGGATAGGGCCCTGACAGCTGGAGCCAGTGGAGCAGGTGAAGCCAAGGGACTCATACCTGGATCCTCTACAGGGAGTCTGGGCTCCTCGTGCACCACTGGTGTCAGTGTCGGCCTCAGGTTTGGCCTGTGGACAGGCTGGCTCCGTCTATCCCCTTTAGCTCCTCTGTGGCTGCGCTTTGCATCGCAGGTGGTGCGGCTCCCGCACAGAGACGTGAATTCATCGGGGGATGGGGAAGCATCAGGGAGGCCACATCCTTCGGTACAGCAGACGCGATCTGTGACTAGGTCGTCTGCAGGGCTCCTCTCTGTCTGTGTGTCACAAGGTTGACAGTGTATCTCGGCTGTCACCTGGATTCTTTTTGCCGAGGGTCCGGGTGGTGCAATGTTTTTACTGTTTTAAAATGATAATATGTCTATTCTTAAAAAGAAACTACTCCAACATGAAGTTTACTGGATTACTAGATTAGACACCTTATATCCACAGGGTCTCAATGAGTAATGCAATTTTAATGTTTTTCTGTAATAACTTTTCTAAAAATGTTCATTTGCTGTTTAAATGGTTGGTAGTAGACCAGGCTATGAGATAGGTTTAGGAAGAAATAAATGTATTAGTAGGTTAGAGGTACATAGGTGAAAGGTATTTAAAGAGTATCCTAGCCGGCACCATGCATGTCTGGGGAAGGAGGAGCCTGCTCCAAAACGTCATACAGAATGGGCGTTTGTTCTCTCTGTGACACCCTTGAAAGCTTAGCGTGGATTATGTTTTACATATGGACTATGGCATATTCATCCGAAGTATTTGTGCCTTTTATGTCTTTGAAATATTTATATACAAAAATGAAAGATTACGATTTGGATGTTCCTTTTTCTGAATTAATCACAAAGAGATAGCAAGGAGTGAGAGCCTTGTGGAATAGACCAGTATTCACACTAAGTGCTACTGTGGAGCAGTTTTGTAGATATTTTAGAATTTTTAGAATGTGCCATAAACAGAGGCTGTTAGTTCCTCTATGAGCATTATGTCACTGACCTGTGAGAGCCAGAGCAGACACAGAGGGAGAATGCATTAGACGGCACAGAAGTGAAATACATGAACGTGCAGCCATTATAAGGAAACAAAGAAGGGAAGGTTTGTACACTTGGAAGGAAATCTTGCTGTGCTGAATGAGGAAAAGGAATACGTCATGAGGCAAAGTGTAATCAACAATCTGCCTAATAGCGGATCATACAGCATCCCAGAAGGATGTCAGCTTTGGGCAGGACCAAAAGATGTGGAGGAACTTACCCTCCCCAGTTCACACCTCCAACAAATCGGGTCGGCTTCAGGGAATATAGAATGGAGCTGGATTGGGATCTGATACCACCTTGACAGCAATTTATAATTACTTTCCTGAAAGCAGGAACTGATATACGATTTGTGAGCTAAGGAGAAGATTCGCTCCCTTTCCTCTGGTGTGAACGTCACCTGGAGGTCAAGTTCCCACTGCAAGTTGAACCGAGGAGGGGGTTAATTCTCTGGGCTTTGTATAACCTTCTAAATAATGGAGATGCTGTGTTGTAGAGGTGCAGAGTCTGAGCATAACGATTCGAATGAGGAAGGGTTCGTCAAAAGAATCAGGAGGTGGTAGAGTTTGCAGGAATGTCCACACCGCAAAGGAGCTCCAGGGGCTCAAAGCCGAGACCCCGAGTCTGACATGTTGGGGAGAAATCTCCAGGAAGTTCCTGATTGGAAATGAGATACATTGTATATGCCTGCTGTCCTCCAGTTACAAAAGATGGGTTCTTCTAGACAGTGCAGAAAGTTAGGATGTCCCAGCATAGGGGACATGGCCGAGTCAGAGGAAAGGAGAGAACCCTTCACAGCATCTGAGTGGCAGATCTTCAGGATGGGCCATATGGTCGGGTGGTTATGCAGTCCTAGTGTTAAGGATTTGTCAAGCCAAGGGGAGACGGACAGAGGCACATGAGAAAAGTGCTGTTCGAGTGGCACCCAGGGCTTATTTTTAGAGTGGCAGAACCAATTTACCACCTTCATGAAATGAGTTGCTCTATAGTAGGATCTGATGTCAGAAAAGGTGTCCCTGTCTTTGGATCTATAGATGACCTCCCTTTATAATATTGCCGGGTCACCTACCCAAATGAACAAGTGTTGTATTGCTTGTATTGCACAGAAAAAAGGTGATGAAAGAGAAATGAGAAGCGCATGAAAAAGAAAAAGCATAAGAGGGCGGACGTTCATTTTGAAGATTGTACAATGACTTAGCCATGTATAGGTGTCTCTGCCCCAGGAGTGAGGTACGAAAAGGTAGCCCCCCTCCAACATATTTCACCACATATTGTGTCGTCCTCAGGGGTACTGGGGCTATAATGCAGCACACCAAAAGGAACGGAGTCTTTTATAAACTTCAACTCTGACGTGGTAAGTAGGGGACCGATTCCAGCATCCAACCACTGAGTTGGAGTCTCGATCTTATTATCCAATCAATGAGTGAGAAGATCCGTTAGGTCATCATTGGGGTCGCAGGCTGAGCGTGTCAATTTTTCATAGTGCCAATTTATGTTAGCTCAATGTGCATGACGGA
This sequence comes from Engystomops pustulosus, assembly GCA_019512145.1. Taxonomy (NCBI): domain Eukaryota; kingdom Metazoa; phylum Chordata; class Amphibia; order Anura; family Leptodactylidae; genus Engystomops; species Engystomops pustulosus. The sequence continues at coordinate 99,859 of WNYA01000766.1, read as the reverse complement.
GGACTTTGATAAAAATGGTCCATCGTGCATAATAGTTTGCTTAGGCTCCACTTTTTTTCACAAAGTTGAGGTAGTTCGCATGGCTATGGACTTCATCACTGGTAAGTTTCAAAGGTTTCATAAGGTTCATGCACATGACGGCGGACTTAGTCTGTATATCACATCCATTATTTCCATCGCACATGGCAGGAGTCTTAGACTTGTTCCCTTAGATTAAGAATATGTATGACATTGGTCTTCATTGATATTGATATAGTGCACATATTTAATATTAAAAACGTTGTTAAGATTACATGGAAAAAATTGGACACCTGTCCAACTGCTCGTTAACACTTAATTTCTAATCAGCCAATCACATGGCGGCAACTCAGTGCATTTAGGCATGTAGACATGGTCAAGACAATCTCCTGCAGTTCAAACCGAGCATCAGTATGTGGAAGAAAGGTGATTTGAGTGCCTTTGAACGTGGCATGGTTGTTGGTGCCAGAAGGGCTGGTCTGAGTATTTCAGAAACTGCTGATCTACTGGGATTTTCACGCACAACCATCTCTAGGGTTTACAGAGAATGGTCTGAAAAAGAAAAACATCCAGTGAGCGGCAGTTCTGTGGGCGAATGCTTGTTGGCGCCAGAGGTCAGAGGAGAATGGCAGAGGTTCGATCTGATGAAATGCAACAGTGACTCAAATTGCCACCCGTTACAACCAAGGTAGGCAGAAGAGCATCTGTGAACGCACAGTACGTCGAACTTTGAGGCAGATGGGCTACAGCAGCAGAAGACCACACCGGGTGCCACTCCTTTCAGCTAAGAACAGGAAACTGAGGCTACAATTTGCATAAGTTTATTGAAATTGGACAGTAGAAGATTGGAAAAATGTTGCCTGGTCTGATGAGTCTCGATTTCTGCTGCGACATTCGGATGGTAGGGTCAGAATTTGGCGTCAACAACATGAAAGCATGGATCCATCCTGCCTTGTATCAACGGTTCAGGCTGGTGGTGGTGGTGTCATGGTGTGGGGAATATTTTCTTGGCACTCTTTGGGCCCCTTGGCACCAATTGAGCATCATTGCAACGCCACAGCCTACCTGAGTATTGTTGCTGACCATGTCCATCCCTTTATGACCACAATGTACCCAACATCTGATGGCTACTTTCAGCAGGATAATGCGCCATGTCATAAAGCTGGAATCATCTCAGACTGGTTTCTTGAACATGACAATGAGTTCACTGTACTCAAATGGCCTCCACAGTCACCAGATCTCAATCCAATAGAGCATCTTTGGGATGTGGTGGAATGGGAGATTCGCATCATGGATGTGCAGCCAACAAATCTGCGGCAACTGTGTGATGCCATCATGTCAATATGGACCAAAATCTCTGAGGAATGCTTCCAGCACCTTGTTGAATCTATGCCACAAAGAATTGAGGCAGTTCTGAAGGCAAAAGGGGGTCCACCCGTTACTAGCATGGTGTACCTAATAAAGTGGCCGGTGAGTGTAAATACAATGCTAGGACCAGTACATAGATAAAAAAAATAAATGGATAAAAATGAACATGATCTAAAAACATGCATGATGAATAAATATAGTAAAGATATAGAACAAGAAAATCTGGATACAAATAAATATATAATATGGGTAAATGGTACCCAAATATCTTTTTAGAATGTACTATTGGACCTGATGAAGGGAACAGTCCTTTCCCAAAAGCGTAGTCCACTTTGCATATGAACTCTAAATAAAATATTGTGTCCTCCAAGCAGCGCATTGCAGACCCCCTTTTTTTCATTTCTCCAGTGAACTCACCAAGCCGTCACCTGCCAGTTTCGGATACTAGGTCTCATGCAGCAGCACTGTGAAGGCATGCCGCCCTAGCTTTATTCTAATAATTTATTAATCAATTATTCTTCCATATTCATATGTAGAAGACCCTATCCATCTATTCTGATATTTATATCCAAAAAGCAGATATGTTCATGTTGTATTTCTGACGTGAAGTGCATTCCAATCATATTGCCATTTAGACAACTGACAAATACTTTGAAGGTGTCTCTGTCACCCTCCCACAGGATCAGGACATCATTGATGTACCTTCCCCAGTAAAATACATGTTTTGTGAACTGTGCTATGTCTTCTGAAAAAACTATAGTAGATTCCCACCACCCTAGAAAAATATTTACGTATGTGGCTGCACAGATGGTCCACACAGCAGTGCCATTCACCTGATGGTAAAAAAGGCACTGCCGAAGAGGAAATAATTGTGAGTTAGAAGAAATTGAAGTAGTGAAACCAAAAAAGTGTTATGTTTTCTGTACTGTAATTATTTTTTGTGCTCAAAAAATAAGTTACTGCTTTCAGTCCCAGTAACTGCTGTATATTGCTATACAGGACCTCTACATCTAAGCTTGCCAGATAGGTGTCCCATGTCACCATTATGTAATTTAGTGATAACATAATTTTTATCTCATAGGTATGATGGCAACGAAGTAACAAATGGGCGTAGCAATTTGTCAATATATTAGCTTATTCTCTGAGTGAGGCTGTCCGTTCCCGAGACAATCAGTCTCCCGGGGATGAGTTTAGTCTGTTTATGCACTTTTGGTAAATCATAGATTGCTGGTATCATTTGCTTTTTGGTAAATAAGTACTTAAACTTGTCTTTCGAGATCATACTCTCCTCCAGAGCCCCCATTAGTAGCGCCCATAGCTCCTGTACAAACCTATCGGTTGGATCTCTCTCCAATAGTTTGCAGGTGTTTCTTTTGGCCAATAGGCGCTTGGCCATATTGACAAAGTTGTCTCTGTCCATCATCACCGTGTTCCCACTGTTATACTAGGGTTTAAACACTACCTCATCCAGGGCTACCAGTTCATCCAATGCTTTCCTTTCCTCACTGTTTAGATTGGAGGCTATCAGTTTTTTATTTGGTTTTATTTTTTCAAGTTCCCCCGATACCATTTTGATAAAAACTTTGATGATTAACTACTGTGAGAACAGAGGTGCACTTTTGCATTTTGGCTTTAAATTAGGTAATGGTGGAGCAACGTCGGTAGGTTTTACTTGGTTTTCCTGCACCAATTCTGAAAGGAGTTGTTCCAACCCCTCATTGTTTACAGTTGGTTCTGTCCCTAAATGTGTATGGTGTTTATGTAATGCTACCTTTCGGGCATCTTTTATCCAAGAAAACCTATTGAAACTAGGTACTGGGATAAACGGTAGAATAGTGAGGATCTCCTCACTCATGGATTGGATTGTAAGATCGAGCCTCCAACCCTGTGGTTGGATGCTGGAATCTGGCCCCCACTTACCACGTCAGAGTAGAAGTTTATAAAAGGCACCGCTCCGTTTGGCGTGCTGCATTATAGCCCCAGTACCCGTGAGGACGCCACGATATGTGGTGAAACATGTGGGGGGGAGGGGCTACTGTGTTAATGTTTTTAGATCAGCAGTGTTGACAATTTGCTCTATTAGAGAATAAGAAGAATTGTTGTGAATTTAGTGAGTGGTGGAATAAAAATCTATAAGCTAGAATATTGTGTGTAGTAGTCCTACTCCCTCAAAACGCCGAGGGTGGACGAGAGGGAGAATATTAAATTACTTGTTTCACATACGCAACATCATTGTGGAGACCAGGATCATTAGGGAGAGCAGTGTACCCTTTGATGAACTTGTGAAATCGATTAATTGGGTAGATGTGAAATGATTTCACACATGGAATAAATACTAGTACCACACACAATCACACTCTAATACTCGGTAGCTATACCTTACTCGATCCCTGACATGGAATAGAGGCAAAAAAAAAGTGTGTCTATGCTTATAGTGACCATTTTGTTCAAATTGTGAATTAGGAAATATATAAATCTCTCTCCTGTGATTAGGGAAATAGAGATGAGACATCTTGTGACCACTAGACATCACAATGATAATATTATGATAGCACCAAGTATATATGTAAAAAAACAATCACTGACTATATTATTTAAGACTAACCCTCTCTGTAATCTAGAAGATGCAACCAAAAGATATCCATCTTTTACATGTACTAATAAAAGTTATATTTTAGGGACAAATGGTTATAGATGTCCTAATTGGACAATGTTCTTTTCTCTCATCAAACCATAATGCAGAACTTAAACCAGTTCATTTTTATTTAAGAATCCAAACATAAAATTCAAATCCAGTGGTAACACGTTTCAGGATTAACCCTTCATCAGACCATAACTGAAGATAGATAATAATAAAAAGTACAACTGTGTAAATATATGAAAATACAAATAAAAATGATATTAATAAAAGAAAATAAAACAAAATAAAACAAAATAAAAGTACCAAAATACATAAACACAAAAATACAAGTAAAAAGTAGGGACCATGATAGTGAGGAAACATGATGTAATGATATCTACCATATTTCTAAAATAGCCACCACATTTAGTTAATATAAATAGTCATGTTGTTGGAATATGTATATTTACAGTATCCACCACATTTGATTGATACAAATAATCTGATCATTACGCTATGGCAGAAAATAGCAGATTGTTGGAAATGAACATCATCACTCAACCATATATAGCTAATCCATTACTAAATAAATAAATTAGAATAGATAAATAAATAAATCGATACAAATATAAATAAAGATAGTGTTTCGGGTGCTCCTGCGACCCACATCTCAGGTCACAGGCGTACGCTTGCCCCTCTCTGTGGCGGCATCCCGGCCTTGCTTACCTCTCTACGCTCCTGCTCCTGTCCCGGTGTCCTAGCACGCACGTCCCCACTCCCTAGGGTGCAAGTGTGAGGGCACTCACAAATTTAACGGGCGCTGGCCACTTCCTAGTATTGTTGAAAACCCGGCTTCTCCCAGCATCCCCCGCCGGATCTTTGCGCTCAATGCCTCAGAGAAAGCTATTTCCTGTGACTTATATATATCTTTCGTAATTCACAATTTGATAAAAATGGTCACTATAAGCACAGACACACTTTTTTTTTGCCTCTATTCCATCTCTGGTGAAAACCAGGTGCCACTAAGATTCCGGTCCCAGGTGTCAGTTTGTGTCATCATCTGCGGTGGTCCAGGAGTCCACTACCCCAGAAGCCTGACATATAGATTTCCAATCGGGATAATAATTAGATGTCGTCACTAGAATATGGAACTATATGGAACCGTATGGAACCATGGAGAGGGCTCACGAACCGCATGCAAAGCAAAGACTTACAAAGATTGAGGGTGTTATCCGCCAGCTGTCTCATTTTAACCCATTCATTAGAATGTGCGATTTGCACATTTTAATGAATGAGGTGGAAAATCCCAATGTACTGCCATACTGCAGTATGGCAGTATATGGTAGGAACAATCAGACAACACAGGGTTAAAGTACCCTGTGGAGTCTGAAAAATAGTAAAAATTTCTAAAAAGTAAAAAAAATAAAATAAAAAACATAAAATATAAATAAACAGTGAAAATCATAAACACATTGGGGCACATTTACTTACTTATGTAAATGAGGCTGGTCACATGGTCAGAGGCAGTGATGTCACTCCTGTTCCCCCTCCCCTCTCCTCCCCCTGCTCAGGTCTGTGTGTAATGTATAGCAAAGCATTGCTGGTGTCTGTGCTGCATCTGCTGACATGCTCTCCCTCCTAATACACAGAGACACAGATATCATCTACACAAGTACCTGACATGTTCTGCTATACACATGTGTGAGACACAGACATCAGCTACACAAGTACCTGACATGTTCTGCTATAACATGGCTGCCTGGAGCTGTTGTATATCTCCCATACACACACAGGCTGCAGGGGGCGTGGCCAGAGGCACACCATTGTACAGCCTCACATCATTATACAGGCCGTCAGTCATGCACTGGGGGTGTGGCTGTACCTCCCACTCATGAATAAGCTGGACAGCATGAATATGATAATGACTCATTGGACATTTCACAGGTCATTTGCATACCTCATTACTTAGGTTTACAGGCATGTAGAGGGACAATGAAGGGATAGAGACAATGCTTTCTAATGGCAGTTTATGAAAATCTATTTAGATTAGGGGGGTTATTTTGCATGACGGGTTCTCTTTAAGGGGTTATATTAATGGGAGACTCAATATTAATGTTTAGTGGATACATAATAAATTATATTTATAACATGAGGAAGGAGAGAGGGCCAAGTGTAGAGGTCTGGTACTTACATTGGAGAGCAGGAAGGGACAGGCGCCGGCACCGCACAGTAGGACAGGGAGAGCGGCGTCTGCGCACAAGCATTTTCTAAGGCACGATACTCAAAGATCCGGCGGGGCATGAAGGAAGAGGCTGGCAAATTATTAGATTGCCAGATGGCCAGCACCAATTAGTGGACACTGGCCCTTTAAATCTTTAGAACTAAGAGCGTGCCCTAGGAGGTGGGGACATGGGCGCCGGGTCACAGGAGACAGTGCTGGAACATGGACAGGTGAGTGAGCCTGCCCAAAGCAGATTGTTACATGTACCTGTACAGAACCAGGTGAAGCGCTCAGACAGAGCAAGTTGTTGTGCCGCTTTATACACATAAAGAATTTTGAATTGTGGCAATAAAAAACCCTATTACTCTAATTTTCAAATTCCTTGAGTTCATGTGTCCTGAGATGTAAAACCCAAATTGGAGAAGTGCTGTGCTTCACTTAAGTTTATGATTGGAAGTTGTTGGTGTGACCAGGGGGAGGGGGAGCCTTTTCCTACACCACCTCCCCCCAGCCTCAGCTTAATTGGCCTAACTGAGCTAGGCTGTGTACAATCCCACAGGTTGTGTCCGTACTTCAATGGAACACTGCAGACAGATCGACTCAAGGCATCCCCCCCCCCACACACACAAACTCTATACAGACAAAGGGCCATAAACTCCAAAGTTGAATAGGGACAGTTATGAAGTTATGGTCCATCTCCCCAGAAGAATAAATACATTTATGGTTTGGGGATATTCTGGTGATCAAGGAGGTGAGATTTGCGGGGCTCAGGCACCTACAAGCAGAGTAGGATCTTAAGGTGTGGGTTCCATTAGCCAACACACACATGGGTAAAAAACTTGCTGAACTGCTGTAACTTGTAGTGCTACCTTGTAGTTTGTACTCTGTGTTATGGTATATATCCCAACTGTATGGATTGTTTACTGCCTTGACCAGTTTACAGGCGGGGAATCATGCTGCATACAAGACCCTCATGGCTGCTGCAAAAAGGTGAGAGCGGGCAGAGGCTGCAGAACGGAGGGAGCAAGCCCAGCTGCAGATGATCCAGCTACGACGTTCTGCTCCTGCTAGTCCAGTTATGCTGGAGAACCTGAGGACTGAGGACTTTCCCCTTCTGGATAAAGGTACTGACTTGGACACCTTTTTGCTAGATTTTGAAAAATCTTGTCAACAGCACCATGTGCCTGCAGACCAATGGGTTTAGTACCTTACCCCTCGTCTCAGAGGGAAGGCCCTGGAGATATTTGGCTATTTGTCTAGTGAGACCACCCTGACCTATGAGGACATCAAACAGGCTCTGGTACTTCAGTACAACTTGACCCCTTAGACCTACTGGAAGAAGCTCGAGAGTTTGCAGCGGGGGTCTGCTGACAGCTGGACTAACCACACAAGGGCTCTTCTCCGAGCAGTGGACCAGTGGACCTCAGAACTGGGACTTTCCAGATTCCAGCAGCTGAAGGAGCAAATCGCCATCGAGCAATTATTACAGAGGAATTACAGCAGCACCTTTGTGACCTGAAACCCAAAGAGGCTTTGGAAACAGCTGGCCTGGCAGACGAGTACAGCAACAATCGGACTCTGGAAGCCAGGAGACCTGCAGGTTGGACAGGGAGTAAGACGAACATCATCCCTGTTACCCCTACCCTTGCAACCAAGGAGGCAGCTGCACATGCTACCCTCTCCACATCAGTGGGTGAAAACCATCTGTGTCATTTTTGCAGACAGCCAGGACACTTCAAGGCCATGTGTTCACAGCGCCAGAGAGGCTCAGGACCGTCCATGACACCATCTCGTGTTTTTTTTGTGGGTGGGGGTGGTGGGAGGTCCCATGATAATTTGCAGCTCGTCACCATAGGCCAGGCCATGGGACTGAGAAACTCTGGGGCTGGGTTAACCCTTGTACATCTTGAACTGGTGTCCCCACAGGATTTGATACCCGGGAAAACCCTTACTGTTTCTGGAATTAGAGGAACAGAAACGACACTGCCTATTGCCAAGGTGTATTTGGACTGGGGTGCGGGCATGAGTGTGCGTGTCACCTGACCTTCCTGTGAGTGTTCTGCTGGGAATGGACTTGGGCCAACTAGTGTCACAGTATGTGACCCCAGAATCATCAGGGACTGATCGCTCAGAGAGCAATATCAAGCCTGCCGCTGTAGCTGACGCTGTGATTGATCGTTATGACGTTGATATTGTCAACCGGCAGAAGACGTGGGTTTTTTTTCTATTCTGACCATGTCGAGTCAGGGGGTTCAGGTAAGAGGGCCTGCAGGTGAGGAAGGGAAGGGTCTTCCCAGCAAGGACCCCCTGCAGGGCCCATTACCAGCTGGACTGTCTCAAGACACAGAAGACAGGGGATAGTGTGCCCTGAGCTTGCTCTAACATCTGTCCCTTCCTATAGCCCCCCCCACGCTAAACCGTGGGTAGACTACTTGAAGACTCAGAATACACTAGATAAGTACGGGAAGGAAACAACACTTAAAAATCACTTTAAATCACTTCCTGCGCCTCTCAGAACCCATGCGTTCTGGGAGTGTCTATAAAAGGATAACTAAGTGACCATACGTACCCTTTAGGGGTCCGGAACATTGCGGTTTCCTTCACAGTTGGCATTTAGCTTCATGCACCATCTATAACCCATCACCTTGCAATTATATACCAAGACATGAATGGGGAAGAACTGGAGTCACTGATGCAAACAGAACCCAAGGTGGAGAGAGAGGTCTCATCTTGATGAGCAGTCCTTCTACTACTCTAAATGAGCAAACCTACTACTACCCTAAATTAGCAAACATAGTAGCAAGATTAATTTTTCCTCAAGTCCATGGATAACCTTATAAAACTGAACGTGTCTACAGAGACATATCTATATGCTTACTGAAAAACCTCTATCCAATAATTGATACCAATTTTCAGCCATGAGAATTTGTCTATCTATTTGTACATATCTACAAGATTAGAATATACCATTAAACAATATACCATTAAAAGTGTAGGCAGTAAACAAAAAAAAATGTCAGATGTTAAGAAGTGTAAAAACCAATTTGAATAAAGAGGAAATATTTTATTCTGTAAACAAAAGATTATAAAAAGTGAAAAAAACATTGTTTATAACAGTAATAAAAGTAAAGATTTTAAAACTAAAAATATGCCTACATTTTGTGCAAATACATATACGGGCACATTTACTTACCCTTCCCGTTGACGCCGCCAATCCGGAATGTCCCACGAGGATTCGGAGCTGCCGTGATTTACTAAGATCTTGTGTCCAGTTTCCTGCATGTGTTGCTTCCCCACTCAGGTCCACCGGAGTTCACCATATTCTGCCCGATGCATGGAAGTGCTGATCTTGCGACACAATTTTGAAAGCTAAATTTCACGGTTTGTCTGAATCAGTCGGGTTGTCCGACAGCCAAGGCCCCGTTTTGTCGCATGATTGCGTGCGCCAAAAAAAAGAGAGAACATACAGTTGTAAAAAAACAGGTGAGGATACACTGGGGCTCATTTACTAAGGGTCCGAATGCCACACTTTTGTCGGGTTTCCCGAAAATTTCTACTTTGCGCCGAATTGCCCTGGGATTTTGGCGCACGCAAAAGAATTTTTGCGCATCGGCGCCGGCTTGCACGCGACAGAAATCGGGGGGCCGGCCGTCAGACAACCCGACGGATTCGGACAAACCGCGGAATTTAAAAAAGGATTTGTGTCACAAGATCAAGCACTCGCATGCACCAGGAATAAGTGGGTGAACTCCGGCGGACCTCGGGGCAGAAGCAACGGATGCAGGAACTTGGACGCACAGTGTTAGTGAATCGCGCCCCAATATGCACTGCACACGTTCACGGACACAATACTAACGTGCCATAAAACTCGGGCAGACACTTTCTAAATACATGTGTAAACAGTTTGCACATGCTTTTCAGTGCAAAGTCAGAAAGAAAACTGGCACAAAAACTTTAATAAGTGTGATCCATAATAAGGTTTTAGCTACAATAAACTGCCACCAGAGGCGTCGCTGAGTCAAAAGATCAGGGGCCTGTGCCCTGGATCTTTTGACTGGAGCCCCAAATGTCTCCGGGTCAGCAGGACACTTGCCCCGCTGTTCGGGAACATTTCCTGACCCTCATCACAATCTGCGCCCTCGGGATGCAAATAGTGATCAGTCAGCTCTATTTATCACTACGCATAGCAGGAGTGACTGACGCAACCACACAGTTTCTCTTGTACCAAGTAGCTCCTGGCGGGAGCAGGAGGTGCTAGGTGATGACATTACCGTGCCTCAGTCCTCCAGTACACATCAAGAAGACAGAGGCAAACATGACTGTTTTTTTTTCTTCTTTTAATTATGCAGTGGAAGATTTAGGGGACATTGCGGGATACTGTAAGACCATTATTGAGGGCTGCAGGGAAAATTACTGGAGGCTGTTGGAGACATAATTTAGTGAGGCTGTGAAGACATTACTGGTTGAGCTGTGGGGGGCATTATGAGGCTGTGGTGGACATAACTTACTGTGGGGTACACTACATGCTGTAGGTATTATTAGGTGAGGGGCTTCTTCAGGTGGATGTGATTAGGTGGAGAATTATTTAGTGTGGCCACATTGAGTGGGAATTAGTGGGGGGCCACAGGTGTTAAGTTTGGATTGCATTTTTACTTGTTAGGCCACACTTGTTAGGGAACATTATTAGGTGCGTCGAACCATGAGGGAGGTGTAATGTTAAAGGCGATTTTCCACAAAACAAGTTAGGCCCTACAGGATAGGGCCTAATTTGCTGGTTGATGGTGGTCTCAGTGATAAGAATCCCACAGATCATGAGAACGAGGTTTCCGGAGCAAGGCTCATGTCCGTGCACCTCTATTCATCTGTTTGAGTTAAGTATGGGGTCATATACTGTGGTAGGGCAGTGATTATCAGGTTTGTTATAAAGTGTGGGGGTCAGAATGAGGACCATGTACTGTGTGTAAACCAGTGTACATTGTGTGTATATATAATAGTAAAGGATTAGGTTCAGGATTGTTGCCTCCTGGTGTAGGCGGGCAAAATTCACCAGCACACAAACAATTCACAGTCCACACTGTGCAATTCGATTACAACTAACCTCTGACAGTTTTATTTGGCAGTGATACAAAATAAACAAAACATCAAAATAAAGCCTATGCCTCTCTGGCACTAACTAGAAACAGAGGTTCCCTACCTCACCAGGTGCTGCCCTACAGACAGGTGCCCCAAAACTCACTGTATTTCAGATCACTGCCACAACTCCACCGCCCTTTGGCATGGCCTGTCTCTTCTGCAGGGTGTCTAATTAAACTCAGACAAACCCAACTTTCCCAGGTCTGTCTTCTATTCGTTTTTCTTTTAGGCAAAATATAAATTTCAAGATGGTAGTTACTCTCCACACATCTACTGTTCTGCTGGACACACTTCTCATTGTAAGAAGGTTTTAACAGTCTAGGAAAACTATGCTTTATCACCTGAAGATTATCACTTTTCTTTTTACATCTTGTAGACCGAGAGGATTTTGAACTTCTATCTTGAAAATTGGATTGCAGACTTCTCTATGGTTTCCCCAAACCATTTTTCCTCTCTTTGTAGTTCACATTAATTTTCAATTTCTTCTTCATGAGCGGTGCACACACTGGATCCATCCTCCATGATGGCTCTTTGGTTGACAGGACATTTAGTTTAGGCCGTGTTTCCATCCCCCCACTTTTAACTTGAAGTGCCTGGTAATTCTCTGTCAGAGGTTATGTGTGACCCAACAGATTCTTCGCTTCTGATATACATTTAATGGCCATATTCTCATCATACAAATGAAGCTCACCTTCAAGTAACAGGTACCTGCAGAAACTGGAGATTTTCTAGATCAGTCCATTGTTCCTAAATATTTGGAACAATATTCGGCACCTCACCCACTTCACAAACACCTTCTGGTGACCATAGTAGGTGTTTCAAGATGATGTTGCTTCCTCATATCGCTTTGTAAACCATCGCACAAGTCACCCACATCTGTCCGACTCTGAATAACACAGCTGTCTTCTCACCATCTACTTGTAGTGATTTGTATTTAATCCTCTCAATACTGAGAGTTTGGGGTGTACACTTGCCCCTGTACCTGGGCCATGCACTGGGTTACCAGCAACAGTGCTTTGATATTTCCAACAGCTTACCTCTAGGTTTATTCAAAGGAAGTTTGGAGTCGGTGGCTGTTCATGTTTACTCACATACTACTGTTGTCTCCACTTTTGGCTCACTCTAGTGCTTCCATTCTATCCATACACAAATTCAGACTTCATGTGATCTTGCATCATTTGAGGTTTATAGACACAATCACACTGGTCAGTTTTCAGCCTGGTTACATTTTTGGGAAACGTTTGGTACAGCACAATTGTTTTACACTCATGGAAGCAAACACCACATTTTCGGTGCTTCCAGTCTTGTCCTTTAAACTTACATACGTGAACATCTTATTCACTTTTCTTTGTAACAAATGTTTACATCAAAGGATAAACAGATATCAATCTTCACCCCATGCTTCTGCAATATGTGTTTTTTCACAACATCTTTTTTTGAAAAACACATGAGAAATACAGCATTCATATAGCTTTTTACCTAAACCAGTTATCATATGACCTAAATTTTTGTGGACCGCTCTTCTGACATTGTTCACACTTGTATTCTTTGAACAAGCCTCCTCATAAGCCTCAGGTATAGCAGATGTCTGGTCTCCAGCAGTCTTTTCTTACTTGAGACTCCTAAATCAGAGACTGACATGAGCTATACATACATCCTACAGATTCTTCGAGAGGAAGTCATTTAGAGAAACATATGTCAGTAGGCAAAAATATATTATCGGTCTGTTCATAGACTTCATCACTAGAGATGAGTGAACTTCGAGCATTAGCGTACAACTGCTCGTTGCTCGGACGAATACTTTGCCCGCTCGATAAAATGGCATCTCCCGCCGTTGTGATTTTTGGCGGCCAGAAACAATAAACACAAAAAAAAATTTTAAGTTTACACTTTAATATGGAAACCCGAGGGCTAGGGGTAGAGGACGAGGGCGTGGACGTGGGCGTCCAACTACAGCAGGGGTCAGAGGCCATGGTCCTGGGCGGGGAGAGACACCACCTGCTGATGAGGGAGCAGGGGAATGCCGCAGAGCTACACTCCCCAGGTTCATCATGTCTCAAGTTACTGGGACTCGTGGTAGAGCACTGTTGAGGCCAGAACAGTGCGAAGAGGTGATGATGTGGATTGCGGACAATGCTTCTAGCCATTTGTCCACCAGTCAGTCTTCCACGCAGTCCACCCATGTCACCGAAATCAGCACTCCTCCAGCTCCTCCACTTCAGCCTCGTTCCCCCCAGTCTGCCCCCTCCCATACTCTGAGGAACTGTTTTCTGGACCCTTCCCACAGTCACAAACCACTTGCTGCTGAGCTATTTTCCGATGCCCAGGTTTTCCACCGGTCGCAGTCTGTGGGTGATGATGACATTATTGACGTAGTGGAAGAAGTGTGTAAAGAGGTGTCGGACGATGAGGAGACATGGTTGTCAGACAGTGGTGAAGTTGTTGTCAGGGCAGGAAGTCCGAGGGGGGAGCAGACTGAGGGATCGGAGGATGATGAGGTGACAGACCCAAGCTGGGTTGATAGGCCGGGTGAACACAGTGTTTCTGAGACGGAGGCGAGTCCTATAGCAGAACAGGTTGGAAGAGGCAGTGGTGGGGCCAGACGGAGAGGCAGGGCCAGAGCTGGTGCATCAGCGCCAAATGTTTCACATAGTCAAGCTCCCGTGGCTCGGGCTAGATTTTCAGAAGTCTGGAGGTTCCTTAAAGAAACACTGGATGACCGACGGACTGTGGTGTGCAACCTGTGCCAAACCAGGATCAGCAGGGGTTCCACCACTACTAGCTTAACTACCACCAGTATGCGCAGGCATATGAATGCTAAACACCCCACTCAATGGCACCAAGCCCGTTCACCTCCGGCCGGGCACACCACTGCTCCTTCCCCTGTGTCATCTGCTAGTCAGCCCCCTGCCCAGGACCCCTGCCCAAACACCTCCCGTGCGAAAACCCCATCTTCGCCTCCACGATCCTCCACAGCATCCACCAGTGTTCAGCTCTTCATACCCCAGACGCTGGAGCGCAAAAGGAAGTATAGTGCAACCCACCCACACGCCCAAGCCCTCAACGTCCACATCTCCAAACTGCTTAGCCTGGAGATGTTGCCCTATAGGCTGGTAGAGACCGAGGCCTTTCGAAACCTCATGGCGGCGGCCGCCCCTCAGTATTCGGTCCCCAGCCGCCACTACTTTCCCCGATGTGACGTCCCAGCCCTGCACAAGCACGTGTCAGAGAACATCATCCGTGCCCTGACCAACGCCGTTTCTGACAAGGTCCACCTGACCACGGACACGGGGACGAGTGCTGCTGGGCAGGGCCACTATATATCGCTGACGGCACATTGGGTTATCTTGGTGGAGGCTGGGACCGAGTCTGACCCTGGGGCTGGTCATATACTGCCGACGCCGAGGATTGCGGGGCCTACCTCGGTCCAGGTCTCAAAGGCCTACTATGCCTCCTCCTCCTCCCACCCCTCCTCCACCTCCTCCTCTGAATTACCATCCATGGGCATGGCGCCATCAGTCGGTAGCTCTAGGCACAGCAGCAGTGCCATCGCTAAGCGACAGCAGGCGGTGCTCAAACTGCTGAGCCTAGGCGATAAAAGGCACACCGCCCAAGAGCTATCACGGCGCAGACTGATCTGTGGCTGGCACCGCTGAACCTGAAGCCAGGCATGGTTGTGTGTGACAACGGCCGTAACCTGGTGGCGGCTCTGCAACTCTGCAGACTGACACATGTGCCATGCCTGGCCCATGTGTTAAATCTCATAGTTCAGCGTTTCCTCAAGACATACCCCAATCTGTCTGATTTGCTCACGAAGGTGCACCGCATCTTTGCGCATTTCAGGAGTCCAGCACAGATGCTGCCACTCTCAGGCAGCGCAGCGCCGCCTCCAACTGCCGCTCACCACTGTTGTGCGACGTGCCCACGAGATGGATTCAACATTAACCATGTTATGCAGAGTTTACCAGCAGCGCAGACAATTGCAGACTGCCAGATGTCAACTTCCACCAGAACTGGTAGTCGTCAGTCAGCTTCCTCAAGTCTACAATGAGGAGTGGACGTGGATGTCTGATATCTGTCAGGTGCTGAGTAACTTGTAGGTCAACACAGATGGTCAGTGGCGATGCCGCCATCATCAGCCTCCCCTCCCCGCTGCTTGGCCTGTTGAAAAACTCTCTGGTCAGCATAAGTCGGAAGCTTTGCGCCGTCACAAGAGACGGGGGAAGAAGATTCCCTTGTTGATAGCCAAGCACCCTTAGGTCTGTTTCTCAGCGCATATCATAGGAGGTGAGGAAGGATGAGGAGGAAGAGGAGGAGAGTTGGCGCGAGACAGAAGAGGGGACCATTGTTCAGTCCTTCACTGTTCAGCGTGTTGGGCAGAAGAAGAGGAGTTGGAGGAGGAGGAATGGAGAGTCAGGCCGTGAGGGGAGTGAATTCTTCGCGCTATGGCAATTTCATGCTAGCTGCCTATCCCGTACCCTCGCGTTCAAGATTTATTCCAGCACCGATTACGGGTATTCACTCTCTTGGACCCACGGTACAAGCAAAATCTTTCCACCTCATCCCTGGAGAGGAAGGAGTGGAGAAGGCATGGATACCGGCAGGCCCTGGTGCACAAGCTGAAACAGTATTTCCCTTCTGACAGCGCTAGCGCAGAGGGCGTACTTCTGCGGGACAAGTAGCGAGGGGAGTGGCGAGCAGGCAGCTTGTCCCACTGGCAGGGGTACGTCTTTACAAGGCCTTTGCCAGTTTTTAATGTCACCACCAGCAGACACTGTCACCTGTCCCCAGTCTCGGCAGAGTAGGGCTGATCTTTACAGAAGATGGTGAGGGAGTACGTAGATGAACCATACCATCGTCCTAAATGATCACACAGCTCCCTACAATCGACTGGGGTTCAAGCTGGACTGTGGCACGAACTGGCGCTGTACGCCTTGGAGGTTCTTGCCTGCCTGCCGCTACGTTGTTGTACCGAGCGGGTTTTTTAGTGCAGCTGGTGGCATCATCACCGATAAACGTACACGCCTGTCGACGGACCAGCGCTGACCTCTGACACTTATGAATAAAGCCTGGATTTCTCCGGATTTCAATTCTACCAGGTGAAAGAAGCTCAACCTGAATAATGTATGCACTTCTCCTCCTCATTGTCCTCCTTCTCCTTCTCTTTGTACACTAAAACAGAGGAAACTGGCTATTTTTTGCCAGGGCCAACTGGCTCTAGCTATAGTACTCTATGTATTTAATTTTTCTGGAGGGCCACCTACCCGGTCCTCTGTTTTAAACAATTTTTGGGAAAGCCACATACAGGCACTCAATCTATTAAATTTTTCTGGAGGACCACCTACCTGCTCCTCTAGTTTGAAAACATACATATACACATACAGGCACTATCCAAATTAAAATGTCTCCATAGCAGCCTCCACAGCGTCGTCTTTTTAGCCGTCTCCACACGTTGTCTCCTTATCAAACGAACTGTGTCAGGCAGAATTTTGGGTTGTTTTCATGGCTTCCACATCAAACTTGTTAACTTTGTCGCCACCCTGTTGTGTAATCCACAAAATATACTGGCAAACTTTTATCATTTACCGATATTTCAGCGCTTCTTGCACATCTGTTTACATTCCCCTCACCCGCCATAACCCAAAATTATAAGAACACTACTACACTTGATCTTATACAAAAGGTTCTTAGAAGTGCTGTTTGGGGAGTAGCCTAGAGACAGGGGCTTGGATAGGCGAAAGCTCGCCTGGCAGCGGAGCGCCAGCTCCATCCCAAGATCCAACTAACATAGTTTTAACTGCAGCACCTTTAATCTACTACTAGTTCACTGCCTCCATACATCGTCCCCTTATCAAACTAGCTGTGTCAGGCAGAATTTTCCGGTGTTTCACCAGATACATAGTGGAACTTGGCCCATCTGTCGCCGCCATGCTGGAGACCTGAAGTTGCAATCATAGCAGCGCAATATGGATGCCCCATACTGTCGCTCTTAATCATGGAACCATTTCCGTAAAATAAATTAAAAATAGAACCACTATGCTATTCCATTATTCCTAGGTGAAATATTCAAACGACCCGGCCTGCTTTGAAAAAATTATAAATTTTCAAAGTAAACGCTTCTGGCCCCCAGGCCCATTTTGGGTGAGGAGGAGCCGAGAGATAGGGGCTTGGACAGGCGAAAGCTCGCCTGGCAGTGGACCGCCAGCTCCATCCCAAGATTAGGCAGCCTCAGAGGCATCCATGCATGCTGCCCCTGCTGTTTCTTGTCCATTTTGCCTCCACGATCCTTCACAACGTCCACCAATGTCTCCATGCGCAACTTTCAACTCTCTATACCCCAGACGCTGGAGCACGAGAGGAATGATCCATAAAGAGAAAAACCGCGAGTCCGGGGCAAAAGGAGGCTGGTTCGGCTGAGCCCCAGCCGAGGGAAACAGGGCCAGGGCGCTATGTACTGTGGGTAGACAGAGCTGGGGGGTGGTGTCTTTTTGGACTTTTGATGATGTTTCCAATGCTATTCATTTGGGACTGTACAACCTTTGATCACTTATCAAATTTAATTAAAATGGAAAAAAGTGCCATTTTGACTTTGCCATTATGGGTTAAAACACAGTGATAAACTGTTATTATATTTTGATAGACCAGGCATTTTTGGAGCTGAGCGCTTTCTGCCACACACCTCCACACTCAGGGTTCGGGATCAGTGGATCCTCTGGCACCGAAGAGGTGGTACTAGCAACACCTGGGACCGTAATCATAAGTGGCACCTGGTTTCATCATCAGAGCCCTCGCAAGCGGAATGGACTTGCTGTGGCAGGCTACCACCAGGTCTTCCACAGGTGCGACTAGCCTGCGTGGCAGCTGAGGTCGAGGACCTTAGTTGAGAAGACAGTCTCGTGGTCAGGTACAGGCACAGAGTCAGGGCAGGCGGCAGAGATCAACATCACAGGCAGTATGTCAGGCACACAGGACACAGGAACGCAGGACACAGGAACTCAAGAGCAGGACACAACGGGAGTAGGAATGCAGGATACCGGTAAACACAGGAACGCAGGAGTATCGCAGGGAGCTTTCTCTAAGGCGTAGGCACATAGATCCGGCAGAAGAGGCAGGCTTAAGTAATTTTCCTGAAATTGGCCAGCGCCAATTAACGGCGCGCTGGCCCTTTAAATTAACAGAAGGTGTCGCGCACGTGCCCTGGACTTGCCCTTGCAAGTCCAACTTGGTGAAAACTTGGCACCATGAAGACGATCAAACAGTTCAGTGATTAGGGAAAGTGGTTAGCGTTTTTATACCGTGACCTTATTGAGGCGCGGTAAACAATGCATGGCGGAGAGAACCATCCTTCTTGGCCACAAAGAAGATTCCTGCTCCAGCAGGAGACAAAGACTTGCAAGAAAAGCCTTCTGCAGGTTCTCCTTTAAATAGTGACATGGCCGCGGTTTCACGAACAAGAGGGGTACACTCGTACCCTGGGGAGGAGTTGCACACTGGCACCAAGACTATGGGACAGTCGTAGGGTCGTGTGTGGCGGCAGAGTCTCTGCTTGCTTTTCTAAAAAAAACATCTGCAAAGGCTGCATATGGAGCAGGGAGACCCGGCAGAGACTTGAAGACTCTGGAAGTGAAACGGCTGAGATGGACAAGGTGGCTCCAGACACGTGACAGACACTCCGGTCCCCAGTGGAGAACTTTATCCATCTGCCAGTTCAGTGCATGGCGCTGAAACCACGGAAGGCCAGAAGAATGAAGACGTGCATTGGTTAACATTAAATGGAAAGTCTCTCCTTGTGGGAGACCCCTACTGTAGGCACTCCAGGATCCTGGAGAATCTGCTCAGTGACTAACTAGATGACCAGCGGCTTCTCGAGATGAACCACAGAAAGATGGTACTGAGAGACCAAGGCAACATCCACAAAGTTCCTGCCGAGCGGAATCCAGGTAGGCAGAGGCTGGAAACGGATCACCCATCCCGGAGCTGAGTAGGACAGGTATAGTCAGACGTAGAGAAACTTTTTTCTCACAAGGACGCTCCTTCCAACAACCAGGTCCGTGCATTTCCCGGACGCTGATGACGGAGTGGCAGGTCTGAAGGAAGTGCTCCGGGCGACACAGTAGAGACGGAGGTTCTCCTGAAGCCGCCTAGATCGTTCCTGGGAAGACAGCCAAGCTCTGTTCACTCTGCATGGCTTCTCTGCAGATGGTACGGCCGGAGGCTGGAGCGGCCTTTGGAAACAGGAGCCAAGCGAGTGGACTGACTTGGGGTTGCTCATGACATACCGCCCTGGTACGCTGTTTAAACCGCATGTAGATCCGAGCAGCCAGGTGATGAGACCACTCAGGGTGGAGGGCAGCTCGCGAGCAGGCGATGCGTCCTTGACTTGAGGAGGTGCGGACAGGGCTGCAATCGTTCCAGGAGAGCTCCTAGGCCAGGGTCCGGACTGGAAATCATATTCTCCATGGAAGAGTTCCTCTGATGAAGATTCAGCAGCACAGTCTCAGAAGAGAAGGATCGAGCAGGTTCTTCAAACACGGCACGGAATTCTGCCAGAAATGCTGCATGAGTAGCCAGGTCGTCTTGTCGCAAAAGAGCAGTAGCCCAGGCCAGGGCCTTCGCGGAGAGGAGTACTGTGATAAATGCCACCTTGGATCACTCGTGACAAATGAGATGGCATAAGTTCAATGTGCAGGGAGCAGTGGGTAATAAAGCCTCTGCACAGCTTGGTGTCCCACATTATATTTGTCAGGAATTGACAGTCGTAGTCTGGGTTCAGCGGCAGGAAGGCTAGCCGGGGTAGCAGTAGACACGCAGGAGCCGTTCTGATGCTGAAGTGATTGCTGAGCGGCTAGCAGCTATTGCAGAGTTGCATGAAAAGTGAAAGTGTTCCTGTAGCTCCTTCTATATTCTGCTTACAGCTGGCTGGCTGGAGAGGTCCCGTATCAATCTCCTGAACCTTTGAACCAAAATTCTGGTGTCATATTAAACAGAAGAGTTTCCCCTTCAATATGATACATAGATTGTGTATGGAGGCTTAATAGAATCTGAGATCTCCACTCTTAAAGTTACAATGGCAATAGAAAGCTGTACATTAAAGTCAACTTTTTAATACAAATTAAGGGTGGAAATCTCTGGCTCTATGCATCTGTACAAATCCATATATCAAATTAACGGAAGATTCTTCTGTTTACTTTGACACTTTGAGGCTATAAGGAGGCTGTACTCAGCCTTTATTTTATAGGCTTCTAAGTGTATTACTGGGGGTTACCTTATGATGTTTTTCTCACGTAATTTTGGCTCATGTTTTATTTTAGGAGGACGTTGTTTTAGGAATGATAGTTATAGTATAGTTTCTGTTACCTCATTTAGTTTTTTGTAGGTTTAGAGTACAAAGTTTAAAATCAGGTAGATTTCTCTTTCTTCAGACTCAAATGTTTTCTGGAGACTATGTTCACATGATCTATTGGGATAACCTTAATTTTTTCTGTGTTTTGGTGTATGATTACTGTGCAGTGCTGGATATCCATGATTTCTTTTTTCATGTTTATATGAAATCTGTGTGTTCTTTCGTTATGTAGGCTTTGAACTGTTTGCCCAACATATTACTTGCCGCAATTACAGAGATCGAATAATTCTATGGCAGTCAGATTAATTTGATTCAAACATATCTTCAGTACATGTGATGTATATTCTCTAGTGGTTGTGAACAGCCTAGGTACTTGGGTATTACATTTGAACTGCCTTTGCTCTTTCCTCCTCATTATCTTTCTTTTTTTTTGTCTTTTTAGGCGACTAGGTGCTATCTGTTTGCTATCATGTTTTCTATTGTTGGAGTCATCTGAATGTATT
The DNA here is from genome assembly GCA_019512145.1 of Engystomops pustulosus. Lineage (NCBI taxonomy): Eukaryota > Metazoa > Chordata > Amphibia > Anura > Leptodactylidae > Engystomops > Engystomops pustulosus. The sequence continues at coordinate 78,653 of WNYA01000766.1, read as the reverse complement.
TCTAGGTGTTTGGGAAAATAGATTTCAAATTTGATCATTGTGTAGTATGTGCAAGTTCTCAGTATATACTTTGGTCCATGATCTTTAGAGAACTACTCCTACAATACTACTCCTCCACAATGCCACTACTCCTCCTCCGCAACTATCCTACTCCTCCTGCAGCTCATACTCCTACTCCGCAAGACTACTATCCCCCTCCACGACTACTCCTCACATGACAACTACTCCTCCTCCACAGGACTACTCCTCCTCCGCACAACTACTACTCCTCCTCTACACGATTACTACTCCTCCTCCACAGGACACTACACTTCCATCCACACTTGCTAATCCTCCTCCACACAACTACCTTCCTCCTCCACACACCACTACTTCCACATGCCACTACCCTCCTCCACACAACTCCTTTCCCATGACTACGGCTCCTCCACACACTATTGTTCCTCTTCCATACGACTAACTATCCTCCACAAGACTACTCCTCCACGACTACATCACCTTGCACGACTACTACTCTACACTGACTACCTCCTACTAATATCAGTCTTAAAACGTGTGTTTGTGGGGAGAAGGGAAAACGGACAATGGAGGAGAGGGGGTAATATATTTGTGGGAACAGTAATATGGGACGGTGAGAGGCATAGACTTTCCTCTTTTCTGGCATTGTATGTGCAAGTGATGGTGAAAGGTTCTTTTTTGGGAACGCCTCCTGCACATGTTCGCAAACAGTCTAAAAGAGAAGTGGCAAACAACACTCCCTGAGATATGGTGGGTGGAGTCTCCCTCTTGACAGTCTAAACTGCGAGCAAGATGGGTTGACACGTCAGCTGGGACTTGTAAGAGTCATAATGGACTGTGTGATAACAATGAATCACATGCAATAACTTGTACTGAAATTGACACTGTAATGTAATGTTTTTGGATATCCTGTGATGATTGTATCATACTGCCATTCAGGTAAATGCAGAGTGTGGACAGGCGCTACAAGTGCAGTTACATGTGATAGGGGATTAGCTCAAGTTTGCCCCTAAAGGTGTAATGAGGTGTATGTGATGGTCTAACTATGTGCAACCCAGATAGGAATGTGCTCGGACAATTTCTTGTGATAACAACGTTACTGATATTGACCATGGTTCCCATCCAGCTTGGAGTAAAGAGAGCGCTGATGACACTGAGCGGCCTGAATGTATACTTAGCCCTAATCAGGTGGTTGCAAGTACAAAGATTGTAGACGGTTGCTAATGGTGATGAATAGAGATGAGCGAGCACTAAAATGCTCGGGTACTCGTTATTCGAGACGAACTTTTCCGATGCTCGAGTGCTCGTTCGAATAACGAGCCCCATGAGTCAATGGGAGACTCGAGCATTTTCAAGGGGACCAAGGGCACAGGGAAGCTTGGCCAAAACCTGGGAACCTCAGAAAAGGATGGAAACACCACGGAAATGGACAGGAAACAGCAGGGGCAGCATGCATGGATGCCTCTGAGGCTGCTAAATCGTACCATTATGCCAAAATTATGCATGGCCTATGACAGAGTGACCGAATGAGGCTAGATAGCATCAAAACAGCAATAATGACCCTGACACTATAGGGGACGGATGCAGAGGCAGCGGCAGCAGTGGCAGGCTAGAGAGTGTCATGGCGACATCCCTAAATGGACTCAGGCTTCACAAAGGAGGTGAGCAAGAAGCGCTGAAATGATTTCCTATGTGAACAAAAGGTTGACGGTATATTTAGTCAATAACACAGCATGGTGGGGACATATGTGACCAAGTTCCATAACGTATCTGGTGAAACACCGAAAATGAGTCCACACAGCTCTTTTGATAAGGGGACGACATGTGGAGGCAGCCATGGAGACGACTTCAATGATTAAGAGCAACAGTATGGGGCATTCATATTGCGCTGCTATGATTGCACTTCAGGTCTCCAGCATGCGGCGACAGATGGGCCGAGTTCCACTATGTATCTGTGAAACAACACCTGACCAATCCTGCCTGAACACAGCCTCGTTGATAAGGGGATGATTGCTGCATATCCGCTGTTCACATAGGAAATCATTTCAGCGCTTCTTGCTCACCTCCTTTGGTGAAGCCTGAGTCCATTTAGGGTATGTCGCCATGACACTCTCTATCCTGCCGCTGCTGCCGCTGCCTCTGCATGCCGTCCCCTATAGTGTCAGGGTCAATTATTGCATGTTTTAGATGCTATCTAGCCTCATTCGGTCACTCTGTCATGGCCATGCTGTTGCCCATAATTTTGGCATAATGGTGCGATTTAGCAGCCTCAGAGGCATCCATGCATGCTGCCCCTGCTGTTTCCTGTCCATTTCCGTGGTGTTTCCATCCTTTTCTGAGGTTCCCAGGTGTTTTGCCAAGGTTCCCTGTGCAGAGCCTTGGTCCCCTTGAAAAATGCTTGAGTCTCCCATTGACTTCAATGGGGCTCGTTATTCGAGACAAGCACTCGAGCATCGGGAAAAGTTTGTCTCGAATAACGAGTACCCGAGCACTTTAGTGCTCGCTCATCTCTATTAATAGTCCTTCCTAGTCCTTATCCGGAAAAAAAAACCAAAAAAAAACCAACACAGTCTTTTAGAGGGTTAGTAAGTCCATCAAGAGAAAACACATATTCTCCTCCTCTTCCAAGTTTTGTTTGTCCAAGTTCTTTGGAGAGTGATTAGAGTGACGGGGATCGCGGGACCACCCGTGACATCCACCATAACTTCATACCTTAGGGAGAAGGAGAAGGAAGAAGAAGGGAGAGAAGAAAAAAAATGCAAAAAAACAAAACATTGGTGCAAGTGGAAACCTTTAAGTTTGTTACTAAAGATAACTTATCATAGTATCATAGTATCATAGTATATAAGGCTGGAAGGAGACGCAGCAGCCTCAGAGGCATCCATGCATGCTGCCCCTGCTGTTTCCTGTCCATTTCCGTGGTGTTTCCATCCTTTTCTGAGGTTCCCAGGTGTTTGGCCAAGCTTCCCTGTGCAGAGCCTTGGTCCCCTTGAAAAATGCTCGAGTCTCCCATTGACTTCAATGGGGCTCGTTATTCGAGACGAGCACTCGAGCATCGGGAAAAGTTCGTCTCGAATAACGAGTACCCGAGCATTTTAGTGCTCGCTCATCTCTATTCATCACCATTAGCAACCTAGTCTACAATCTTTGTACTTGCAACCACCTGATTAGGGCTAAGTATACATTCAGGCCGCTCAGTGTCATCAGCGCTCTCTTTACTCCAAGCTGGATGGGAACCATGGTCAATATCAGTAACGTTTGTATCACAGGAAATTGTCCGAGCAACATTCCTATCTGGGTTGCACATAGTTAGACCATACACATACACCTCAATTACAACCTTTAGGGGCAAACTTGAGCTAATCCCCTATCACATGTAACTGCACTTGTAGCAGCCTGTCCACACTCTGCATTTACCTGAATTGGCAGTATGATACAATCATCACAGGATATTCACAAAACATTACATTACAGTGTCAATTTCAGTACAAGTTATTGCATGTGATTCATTGTTATCACACAGTCCATTAGACTCTACAAGTCCCAGCTGTACAGTGTCAACCCATCTTGCTCGCAGTTTAGACTGTCAAAGAGGGAGACTCCACCCACCATCATCTCAGGGAGTGTTGTTTGCAACTTCTCTTTTAGACTGTTGTGCAGAACATTGTGCAGGAGGCGTTTCCCAGAAAAAGAACCTTTCACCATCACTTGCACATACAACTGCCAGAAAAGAGGAAAGTCTATGCCTCTCATCCGTCCCATATTACTGTTCCCACAAATTACTATTACCCCCTCTCCTCCATTGTCCGTTTTCCCTTCTCCCCACAAACACACGTTTAAGACTGATATTAGTAGGAGGTAGTCAGTGTAGAGTAGTAGTCGTGCAAAGGTAGAATAGTAGTCGTGTGGAGGAGTAGTCTTGTGGAGGATTAGTAGTCGTATGGAAGAGGAACAATAGTTGTGTGGAGGAGCCGTAGTCATGGGAAAAGTAGAAGTCGTGTGGAGGAGGAGTAGTAGGCATGTGGAAGAGTAGTGGTTGTGTGGAGGAGGAAGTGTAGTTGTGTGGAGGAGGATTAGCAATTGTGTGGAAGTGTAGTAGTCCTGTGGAGGAGGAGTAGTAATCGTGTAGAGGAGGAGTAGTAGTTGTGCGGAGGAGGAGTAGTCCTGTGGAGGAGGAGTAGTTGTCATGTGGAGGAGTAGTCGTGTGGAGGGGGAGTAGTAGTCGTGCGGAGTAGGAGTAGTAGTCGTGCAGGGAGGAGTAGTTAGTAGTTGCGGAGGAGGAGTAGTTGGCATGTGGAGGAGTAGTAGTTGTAGGAGTAGTTCTCTAAAGATCATGGGACCATAAAGTATATACTGAAGAAACATTGGCACATACTACACAATGATCAAAATTTGAAATCTATTTTCCCCAAAACACCTAGAATTACATTCAGATGAGCTCCAACAATAGAAAACATGATAGCAAACATGATAGCACCTAGTCGCCTAAAAAGACAAAAAAAAGAAACAGATAATGGAGGAGGAAAGAGCAAAGGCAGTTCAAAATGTAAATACCCAAAGTACCTAGGCTGTTCACAACCACTAGAGAATATACATCACAATGTACTGAAGATATGTTTGAAATCAAATATAATCTGAACTGCCATAGAAATTATGCGATCTCTGTAATTGCGGCAAGTAATATGTTGGGCAAACAGTTCAAAGCCTACATAACAGAAAGAACCAACACAGATTTCATATAAAACATGAAAAAAGAAATCATGGATTATCCAGGCACTGCACAGTACATCATACACCAAACAACAGAAAAATTAAGGTTATCCCAATAGATCATGTGAACAATAGTCTCCAGAAAACATTTGAAGTCCTGAAGAAAAGAGAAATCTACCTGATATTTAAACTTTGTACTCTAAACCTAAACAAACTAAATGAGGTAACAGAAACTATACTATAACTATCATTCCTAAAACAACGTCCATAAAATAAAACATGAGCCAAAAATTACGTGAGAAAAACATCATAAGGTAACCCCCAGTAATACACTTAGAAGCCTATAAAATAAAGGCTGAGTACAAGCCTCCTTATAAGCCTCAAAGTGTCAAAGTAAACAGAAGAATCTTCCGTTAATTTGATATATGGATTTTGTACAGATGCATTACAGAGCCAGAGATTTCCACCCTTAAATTTGTATTAAAAAAGTTGACTTTAATGTACAGCTTTCTATTGCCAATTGTAACTTTAAGAGTGGAGATCTCAGGTTCTGTTAAGCCTCCATACACAATCTATGTATCATATTGAAGGGGAAACTCTTCTGTTTAATATGACACCAGAATTTTGGTTCAAAGGTTCAGGAGATTGATACGGGGACCCTCTCCAGCCAGCCAGCTGTAAGCAGAATATAGAAGGAGCTACAGGAAACACTTTCACTTTTCATGCCATGCTGCAATAGCTGCTAGCCGCTCAGCATCAACTTCAGCATCAGAACTGCTCCTGCAGTGTCTACTGCTACCCCGGCTAGCCTTCCTGCCGCTGAACCCAGACTACGACTGTCAATTCCTGACAAATATAATGGGGACACCAAGCTGTGCAGAGGCTTTATTACCCACTGCTCCCTGCACATTGAACTTATGCCATCTCAATTTGTCACGGAGTGATCCAAGGTGGCATTTATCATCAGTCTCCTCTCCGGGAAGGCCCTGGCCTGGGCTACTGCTCTTTGCGACAAAGACGACCTGGCTACTCATGCAGCACTTCTGGCAGAATTCCGGTCCGTGTTTGAAGAACCTGCTCGATCCTTCTCTTCTGAGACTGTGCTGCTGAATCTTCATCAGAGGAACTCTTCCATGGGAGAATATGATTTCCAGTTCCGGACCCTGGTCTAGGAGCTCTCCTGGAACGATGCAGCCCTGTCCGCAACCTCCTCAAGTCAAGGACGCATCGCCTGCTCGCGAGCTGCCCTCCACCCTGAGTGGTCTCATCACCTTGGCTGCTCGGATCTACGTGCGGTTTAAACAGCGTACCAGGGCGGCATGTCATGAGCAACCCCAAGTCAGTCCACCTCGCTTGGCTCCTGCTTTCCAAAGGCCGCTCCAGCTTCCGGCCGTACCATCTGCAGAGAAGCCTATGCAGATGAACAGAGCTTGGCTGTCTTCCCAGGAACGATCTAGGCGGCTTCAGGAGAACCTCCGTCTCTACTGTGTCAGCCCGGAGCACTTCCTTCGGACCTGTCCACTCCGTCATCAGCGTCCGGGAAATGCACGGACCTAGGGTTCTTGGAAGGAGCGTCCTTAGGTGAGAACAAAGTTTCTCTACGTCTGAGCATACCTGTCCTACTCAGCTCCGGGATGAGTGATCCGTTTCCAGCCTCTGCCTACCTGGATTCCGACTCGGCAGGAAACTTTGTGGATGTTGCCTTGGTCTCTCAGTACCATCTTTCTGTGGTTCATCTCGAGAAGCCGCTGGTCATCTAGTCAGTCACTGAGCAGATTCTCCAGGATCCTGGAGTGCCTACAAGTAGGGGTCTCGCACAAGGAGAGACTTTCCATTTAAGTGTTAACCCAATGCACGTCTTCAGTTCTTCTGGGCCTTCCGTGGTTTCAGCGCCATGCACTGAACTGGCAGATGGATGAAGTTCTCCACTGGGGACCGGAGTGTCTGTCACGTTGTCTGGAGCCACCTTGTCCCATCTCAGCCGTTTCACTTCCAGAGTCTTCCAAGTCTCTGCCGGGTCTCCCTGCTCCATATGCAGCCTTTGCAGATGTTTTTTTTATAAAAGCAAGCAGAGACTCTGCCGCCACACCGACCCTATGACTGTCCCATAGTCTTGGTGCCAGGTGCAACTCCTCCACAGGGTCGAGTGTACCCCCTCTCTGTTCGTGAAACCGCGGCCATGTCAGCCTATTTAAAGGAGAACCTGCAGAAGGGCTTTATATGCAAGTCTTTGTCTCCTGCTGGAGCAGGAATCTTCTTTGTGGCCAAGAAGGATGGTTCTCTCCCGCCATGCATTGTTTACCGCGGCCTCAATAAGGTCACGGATAAAAAACGCTACCCACTTTCCCTAATCACTGAACTGTTTGATCGTCTTCATGGTGCCAAAGTTTTCACCAAGTTGGACTTGCAAGGGGCAAGTCCAGGGCACGCGCGCGACACCTTCTGTTAATTTAAAGGGCCAGCGCGCCGTTAATTGGCGCTGGCCAATTTCAGGAAAATTACTTAAGCCTGCCTCTTCCTGCCAGATCTATGTGCCTACGCCTTAGAGAAAGCTCCCCTGCGATACTCCTGCGTTCCTGTGTGTTACCGTGTATCCTGCATTCCTGCTCCCGTGTGGTCCTGCTCTTGAGTTCCTGTGTCCTGCGTTCCTGTGTCCTGTGTGCCTGACCATCTGCCGTGATGTTGCATCTCTGCCGCCTGCCCTGACTCTGTGCCTGTACCTGACCACGAGACTGTCTTTCACTAAGGTACCTCGACCTCAGCTGCCACCGCAGGCTAGTCGCACCTGTGGAAGACCTGGTGGTAGCCTGCCACAGCAAGTCCATTCCGCTTTGCGGAGGGCTCTGATGAAGACCAGGTGCCACTTAGATTACGGTCCCAGGTGTTGGCTAGTACCACCTCCTGCGGTGGTCCAGAGGATCCACTGATCCCGAACCCTGAGTGTGGAGGTGGTGGCAGAAGCAGCAGCTCCAAAAATGCCTGGTCTATCAAAATATAATAACAGTTTATCACTGTGTTTAACCCCATAATGGCAAAGTCAAAAATGGCACTTTTTTCCATTTTAAAAAATATAAAAATTTGATAAGTGATCAAAAGGTTGTACAGTCCCAAAAATGGTAGCATTAGAAACATCATCAAAAGTCAAAAAAGACACCACCCACAGCTCTGTATACCAAAGTAATTAGCGCCAGGCGATGGCAAAATCTAAAAAAAAATTTTGCACAGGAGGTTTTCATTTTTGGAAATATATGAAAACATATGAAAATTTATGAAAACATTATAAAACTCCTCTGAACCACCGTGGACCATGACACAAGCCAACAGAAGCCGCTGCAAAGGGTGTGTCGGGTCTAGTGAGAACAGGAGCCGTGGCAAAGGCTGACTTTAACTTTGAGAAGGCTTCTTCAGCTGCCAAAGGCCAGAGGCGTGGATTAGTGCTCTTCTTGGTGAGTACCACGATGGGAGACACTAGAGTAGTAGAAATGTAGGATAAACTGCCAATAATAGTTTCCGAAGCCTAGGAACCTCTGGATGGCACGCAGACCTTCAGGACGAGGACACTGCAGAACTGCCGACAGTTAGGCTGGATCCATCTGGAGACCTATGTCGGAGATTATATAGCTTAGGAAGGCTTCGTTGGTGGAACTGACACTTCTCGAGCTAGGCGGCCAAGTACGTGAGACTGGTGGGTCTCAAGGTCTAGGGAGAAGACCAAAATGTCGTCTAGGTAGACCACGACACACGTATACAGCAAATCTCGGAAGATGTAATTGACAAATTCCTGAGAGACAGCTGGAGCATTACAAAGTCCAAAAAGTACCCATCTCGGGTGTTAAATGCTGTCTTTCATTTGTCACCCTCGCAGATCTGGATGAGGTTGTAGGTCCAGCGTGGAGAAAATCTTGGAACCGCGCAGGCAGTCAAAGAGCTCTGTGATCAACGGCAGAGGGTAGCGGTTCTAAACCGCGATCCTATGAAGTCTGCTATATATCAATGCAGCAGCCGGACAGGAGGATTTACGTATAAACCCTCTCTGCAGATTCTCTTTGATATCTCACGACATGGATGCAGTCCCAGAATCAAAAGGGCAGTTGGGGGGACGGTGGCAAAGTCTCTGTCTGCTTTTTGGAGAACACGTCAGCGAAATCCCGGTAACACATTGGTAGGCCTTCCAAGGGCTTGGGAGACACAGAGGAGGCCAAGATAGGTACCGGTAGAGGCGTCCCCATACAGCGGGCACACTGAAACCCAATGAAGAACTACCCCGTCCTCCAGTTGAGGACAAGTGCATGGAACTGCAGCCATGGAAGGCACAACAGGAGGAACGAGGTATGGCAGCACGAAGGACAGTCTCTCCACCGACTTGAATGGAAATTGGCTCAGTGCAGTACCGGATAATCTGAGGGGTATAGCAAAGAAACTTCTGGATATAGTTAACACAGATAATAGGGAAAGTTGATTTTAGTAAGATAAGAAGTGACCACTGTGGAGAGAGACTGTATGAAATGCGAGGGGAGTGCAGGTAGTGGGGCAAGCAGACGAGATGAGCCTAGACACCTCTTCCTCGGTTATAATTTGAGAACTTTTTTTCATGGGCAAACTACTCTAAAGAACATCTATAAACTGGGATGTAAGAAAACTTTATAGATGTTCTTTAGAGTAGTTTGCCCATGAAAAAAAGTTCTCAAATTATAACCGAGAAAGAGGTGTCTAGGCTCATCTCATCTGCTTGCTACCACTACCTGCACAAGTGACCCCCATCCCCTCGCATTTCATATAGTCTCTCTCCACAGTGGTCACTTCTTATCTTACAAAAATCTTCAACCTCTCTCTCACTTCAGGTTTCTTTGCATCTTCCTTCAAGCATGCTGTTGTCCACCCATTACTACAGAAGGCTTCCCTGGATCCATCCAGTGCTGCTCACTACTGACCAGTCTCTAATCTCCCTTTCATCTCCAAACTCCCTCCTTGACCCCCTAGAATCTGGTTTACGCTCTATGCATTCCACCGAAACTGCTCTTTCTAAAGTCTCCACCGATCTTCTCAATGCTAAATACAAAGGGCACTATTCTCTCCTCATTCTAATGGATCTCTCCATTAGAGAGCGTGAGATTAGATCAGCGTTCGATACTGTAGACCACCAGCTTCTCCACAGGAAGCTTCGCTACATTGGCCTGAAAGACACTGCACTCTAATGGTTTTCTTCCTATCTCTCTGACCCCACCTTCAGTGTCTCCTTTTCTGGATCTTTCTCTTCTCCTCTTCCTTTCACTGTGAGGGTTCCTCAGGGCTCAGTCCTAGGTTCGCTTCTCTTTTCCCTCTATACTGCCCCCATTGGACAAACCATCAGTAGATTTGGTTTTCAGTATCATCATTATGGTGATGATACCCAGCTATATACTTCTGCATTTGAACAATATAATTAAGAGAGATCTGGAGGGCACTATCCTTCACGTGGACAAGTCGGAGGCCAGGATTCACGGTATAGGTCAATGTAGTGGTGCTCAGTCAGCAAACACGATAGTCCATAGTAGAAATTGAGAGAATAGTAACAGCACTCACCGACTTGATCAAGAAGTGAAATTGTCCATTATTGCAAGTGAGAACCATCTAAAGGGGGAGCAAACCTTGGCAACGGGGCTGTTTCACGCTCAGTAGCGCTTTCTCAAACTAATGGCACCACCCACAATTTATACAATGTATACTCTGTCTTGCAACATTTCAAAGTCATAACATCCAATAAAAACATAACAATGTACAGAGAGTTGGAAAACAATTAGTATGTGCTAACATAATGTAATGCAGTACAAGGAACCCAAAGTATATATGCAGTGAACATTATAAATCCCACAAAGGAAATTCATAAAATGCATCCACATTATCATCCTGTGACTATGTCCTAAGCAAAAAAGAAGGGAGCGTGGGTAAAGAGGGAAGGAGGCTTATTAGGGTTTGTGACAATAAACACAGCTGTATGAATTACATCAATATATTGATAATAGTTGTGACTATATAGGCAACATATACAGATGGGAAGCATAGATATAGTAACCTAGAGGAATATACATATTGTTGTAGACTAAGATAGAGATCTAAAATGGTAAGACAACATAGATAAAGTGTGCCAGATCTAGAGGAATACCCCAAGCTCTTTCTGATCATTTAGTCCCAAAGGTCCCAATGCTCCAAATTTTATGATATATTTGCTCTCTCGCTGTAAGAGAAGTTGAGAACGGTCTATTCCTGCAGTGGAGCAGTTAACCCTCTCAATACAGCAGAATTTAAACACCCCAGGACTGCCATTCCCCTTTGTAATGGAACTTTGATGCTCCCTAAAATGGGTAAACATTTTCCTGATCGTTTTGCCGATATAGAAAATCCTGCATGGGTAATATATCACGTAGACCACGTAAAGCACCTAACGGCATGTCTAACTCCCCCCAAAAAACCTTCAATTGGCCATTCAGGGTGCAGTAGTTAAAATGACCACACCTATGGTTTCCAATAGGGGCACATCCGTGAAGCCAAGTAGCGCCCATGGGTGAAAACTTACTGTGTACCAGCCTGTCCTTAATGGTTGCACTTCTCCAAAAGGTGATTAAAGGCCTATTAGGTGTAATAATTCATAGGTCCGGGTTATAAAATGTGCCAATTTTTATCACGTTCTCACAGGAGCTGTAATTGAAAGAGAAAGCAAATCTACTACTTTTATTTTCGGCCCTATCTCCCCCTTTTCTTCTGCTCTTGTTTGTTAGCAATTCTTTACGTGGTATACTCCTGGCTTTCCCCCGTGCAGCATCCAATAAATTCAACGAGTAGCCTTGTTCTATCAGTCTATTTTTTAATTCATTAGTCATTATTCATTGTATCAAAAACTAGTTCTCGTCACTATTGATCCTCCTCAAACGTAAAAACTGGCTGTAGGGATAGCTACTTTTTGTATGTTGTGGGTGGCAGCTACTAGAGTGCAGGATGGAATTGGTAGCTGTAGGCTTATGGAAGGCTTTGGTAGATAGGTTACTAGCACATCCAAAATCTCCAGGCTTTTTTTTTGCCGAAATCCACTGTGAACCACTTGTCCATGTCATTAGTGGTATTTAGATACTGCACAAACACTATGAAGTCGGGCTGAGAGCCCTCCCAAACCATAAAGACATCATCCACATATCGATGGTATGTCTTCACATTCGATGCGTACGCAGTGGCATAACAACCACCGTAGCAGACGTAGCAGCTGCTACGGGGCCCAGGCGCATGGGGGGCCCGTGATGGACAGGCAGGAACTCTAGTATAGGGAGCTGAGCTCGGTACCGACATCCGAATTATAATTTGTTATGGATGTGTCCCCCGGGCCCATCCCACTACCTCCACTGCCATGCATGCAGCATATGAGGTGGGCAGAGAGGTAGTGGGACGGGCCCGGGGGACACATCATTAACAAATTATAATTCGGATGTCCGTCCCAGGTTCGGGAGCCGTCCCACTACCGCTGCTGCAGAACCTGGTGCCTGCCCTGCCCACCTGACATCTGGCACGCCCAGCTCCCTACCGGTCCGTACCGCCCTCCACACATGCGGCTCTCCACCGGCCCGGCCCGCTCGCCTCTTCTGTGGCCTTCCTGCCTTCATGCTTCACCCGAGAACCGCCCACCTCACCCGCGGTCCGCCCACCTCGTCTGCTCGTGACCCCGCCACCGCGTCCCGACCCCACGTTCCAGCTGCGACGCGATGATCGTGGGTAAGTATGAGTAATACATATGTAAACTGTAAATTCATGTAAATGTGTTTGTGTGTATGTACGTTGTATATGTATGTGTATATTGCATATACTGATTGGATGTGTGTGTATATATATATATATATATATATATATATATATACACACTATATATCTGTGTGTATGTTGTATGTACTGGATGTGTTCTATATACTGGATGTGTGTGTGAATATTTGTTTGTAAGTGCTGTATATACTGGATGTGTGTGTTTATATGCTGTTTATGTGTATGTATGTTGCATATACTGGATGTGTGTGTATATACGCTGTATATCTGTGTGTATGTGTTGCATATACTGGATGTGTGTGTATATACGCTGTATATCTGTGTGTATGTGTTGTATATACTGGATGTGGTTAGATACGCTGTAATCTCTGTGTGTATGTGTTGTATATACTGGATGTGTGTGTATATGATGTATATCTGTGTGTATGTGTTGTATATACTGGATGTGTGTGTGTATGTGTGTGTATATACGCTGTATATCTGTGTGTATGTGTTGTATATACTGGATACGTGTGTATATATGTGTGTATGTGTTGTATATATACTGGTTGTGTGTATATGCTGGATATCTGTGTGTATGTGCTGTATATACTGGATGTGTGTGTATATATGTAAATTTGATGTCTATATACTATATGTGTGTATAAATGTATGAATGTGTAAACGTGTGTAAAAATGATTTTGCTTGTGTAAATGTGTGTGTATAAATATGTATGGGGAAGAGAAGGGGGCCCCAATCAAAGATCTGCTATGGGGCCCGGCCTCTGCTTGTTACGCCCCTGTGCGTACGGGTTGTCCAAAGATAAAAAGATAAAATATAACGACTTTGAGAACGTGATACGTTCTGATGTGAGAACGTGATATATTGGGATATCCAGAAAAATTGTCACATTTTAGACCTATCAATAATTACATCCAATAGAACTTTGGCCACCTTTAGGAGAAGTGCAACCATTAAGGACAGGCTGGTACACAGTAGGTTTTCACCCATAGGTGCTACTTGGCTTCCTGGATGTGCTCCTATTCGCAACCATAGGTGTGGTCATTGTAACTACTGCACCCTGAATGGCCAATTGAAGGTTATTATTTTTGGGGGAGTTAGACATGCCGTTAGGTCCTTTATGACTTGCCATTCCGATTTCGTGGTCTACGTGATATATTGCCCATGCTGGAGGTTCTATTTTGGCAAAACGATCAGGAACATGGTTAACGTATTACAAAGGGGAATGGCAAACCCCGCATTGTGGAGCATGTACACAAGGAGCATGGAGGCGAACCTGGGGTGTTGAAATTCTCCAGTATTGAGAGGATTAACTGCCCGACTGCAGGAGGAGACCGTTCCCAACTGCGAGAGAGCAAATATATCATAAAATTTGGAGCATTGGGACCTTTGGGACTAAATTATCGGAACGAGCTTGATGTATTCCTCTAGATCTGGCCCGCTTTATTTATGTTATCTTACCGTTTTAGATCTCTATCTTAGTCTACAACAATATGGATATTCCTCTAGTCTATTAAATCTATGCTGAAAGGTGAGGAAGTATTCCAGCACTCGCAAAATCTTCTAAAATCATAGCATTTTATTCTTCACATTTAAAATGTACAGCCATGGCTTGTGTGACCACCAGTAAACGATCTACTTTTTTCGGACTAAATTATTCAGTCCTTAGTCATGATCATAACTAGGACTGAATAAGGACTGAATAATTTAGTCCGAAACGCGTAAATCGTGTACCGGTGGTCACACAAGCCATGGCTGTATGTTTTTAAATGTGAAGAATAAAATGCTATTTTGCGAGTTCTGGAATACTTCCTCACCTATATATGTTCCGGTCAGCCGACAGGACTGCCTAATTCCCTGCACCGGGGGCTGTATGAGAAACTGTGATTCCCTACAGGCTGCAAACAACAACGTGAGTGAGCGGATATTTCCCTTTCTTTTTCTTTTTTCTGTTTTTATATCAAGTCTACTAAATCTATGCTTCCTGTCTGTATATGTTGCCTATATAGTCCCGACTATTAGCAATATATTGACATTATTCATACCGCTATGTTTATTGTCATATGCCCCCCCTTCCCTTCTTTATTGTTTAGAACATAGTGACAGGATGATAATTTGGATGCATTTTATGTATTTCCTATGTGGGATTTATAATGTTCATTGCATATATACTTCGGGCTCCTTGCACTGCATTATGTGGCTGCATGAGCCATATGTGTGTCCTTTTGTTTGTTTTTAATTTTGGGATCGGACCCCACGTCCCTATTGAGAACCATGTGTGAGGCATAGGCTTTTCAATGCACAACCAGGCTTTGCTTGATGAAAATAATCCAAAGGAGTTTATTTTGAAAAGTCCATATATAACATAAAATAGGTTCAATAAACACCAGGCTCTTGTAGTTCCACAGACCAGCAGAAGGCAAAACACAAATCTCTACAATCATAATCCCCCAGATTGCTGGTCACTGACACCTTTTATACAATTGCAATTCTCTGCAGCTTCCCCTATGAAACACCAGAGCTGCTGCTGGCCTGCCTCTTATAAGGTCAGAGCAGACCCACCATGCTGCAGGTAAGTAGAACATAACATATATTACATAGTTTTACATTGTAACAGCACATTCCCTGGTTTTGGTACATGGCTCCCAGGTGGTGATACTAGACAGAAGAGAATAGAGCATTAGGTGGCCGGCCTAATGAGAGAAGTAGAATAAGAAGTCATTCACACTCATTCACACAGAAGTTTACCAAACCAGGAAACTAATGTACCACAACCAGAGTTACAGAAAACCATTTTTCAATACTATAAAAAAAACATATGTCTTCTTCACATACCTCCCTCCTCAAGAGGAAGCTTGTCCTTCCTCAGACATCTTCACTTCAGCACCAAACCTTGATAAATGATTTGCATTTTGGTGCCTCTTCCCTGATCGATGTTCTATCTTAAACTTAAACGGCTGCAATGCTAAATACCACCTTGTTATTCTAGCATTTTTGTCTTTCATTGTGTGGATCCAGGTAGGCGGATGATCAGTTACTAAAGTAGACTCTCTCCCTAGTAAATAATAGCATAATTCTTCCAAAGCCCATTTAATCACTAGCCCTTCTTTCTCAATAGTTGAGTACCTTTGTTCTCGTGGAAAGAGTTTCCTACTTAAATAGAGAATCGGGTGCTCCTCACCATTAATCTCTTGGCTTAGGACTGCACCAAGTCCAACCTCTGATGCATCTGTCTATACAGTGATTGGTTTGGAAAAGTCTGGGCTCTGCAAGACTGGCTCTTTACACAAAATTTCCTTTATTTGCGTAAAAGCCCGGTCACACTCATCTGTCCACACCACTGCCTCTCTCTTGTTCTTTTTGGTCAAATCCATTAAGGGAGCAACTATGGAAGCAAATTCGGGGATAAACCGTGTATATAATAACCGGTACTGTGGTACTTCGGCAAGACCTATAAAGGATCTGACTTCTTTTTTTGTGGTTGGTACACTAGCTGATTGAATGGCTTGGACTTTTGAGATTTCGGCCTGTACCTTCCCATTACCAACAATAAATCCAAGGTAATTTGTTTCCTGAAATCCCAAAGAATATTTACGTGGATTAATTGTAAAGCCTGCATTCTTAATTTCAGCTGTGAGGTCCTAAAGCTGTATGCAAATGACCTGTGAAATGTCCAATGAAGCATTAGCATATTCAAGCTGTCCACTCTATTCATGAGTGGGAGGCACAGCCACACCCCCAGTGCTTGACTGACAGCCTGTATAATGATGTGAGGCTGTATAATGATGTACTTCCTGGTGCTGGTGGCCACTCCCCCTGCAGCCTGTGCATGTGTGTGTGTTTAGGAGAGATACAGCAGCTCCAGGCAGCCATGTTACAGCAGAACATGTCAGATTCATGTGTAGCTGTCTGTGTCTCTCACATGTGTATTAGGAGGATGCAGCGTGTCAGCAGATGCAGCACTCACACTAGCCATGCTTTACTATACATTACACACAGACATGAGCAGGGGGAGGAGAGGGGAGGGGTAACAGGGGTGACATCACTGCCTCTGACCATGTGACCAGCCTCATTTACAGGATAAAAAATAGATGATTTTACAATGATTAATGTATGAAATAACTAGATAAAGACTGGGATGGGATCCTTGTGAGCTGCTCCAACAGGAAGAGGTGACAGGACAAGTGACACAGACCTGATGACAGGTGTCCTTTAATGTCCCATCTTTTTTCTCAACCATCACTACAGATGAAGACCAAGGATTTTTGAATGGTTCAATAACTCCTAGTTTTAGCATTTCCTGCACTTCATTTGCTGCCTTGTACTTAAATTTTTCTGGTAGCCTGTAAGGCTTCTGTCTGACTGGAGCATGGTCCCCAGTGTTTATTTCATGATGAACAAAGGACACATAGCCATGCTTACTTCCAAACGCATGTGAACTCGACCAAATAAGGTTTCTCAAGCCACATTGTTGCTCCTTAGATAACTCTGGATTCAAAGTTACCTTTGACCAATCTGCACAATTTTTAAACCAATCATATACCTTTTCAGACATATTCTGTGAAGACTCTGTAACAATGTTACAAGCAGCGTTAGCTTCTGGATCATTCTCTGGTTCTAGCCACTGTTTCAGTAAGTTGACATGGTAAACCTTACTTCTGTGTTTTTTATCTGGGTTTCCATTTCAAAATCAACTGGACATGTCTGTCTGATAACTCTGTATGGCCCTTGCCATCGTGCCAACAACTTATTTTCACTGCTAGGAAGCAATAGAAGAACCTTATCACAAACCCTAATTGACTTATTTCTGGAATGTTGATCATACCATTTCTTTTGATAGCTTTTGGCTTTGTGTACATTATCATGGGCTACATTCATCAATTGTTGCAGCCTCTCTCTCGTTTGTAAAACATATTCAATAACATTTTTCTGATAACCAGGGTTACCTTCCCAAACCTCTTTGATAACATCCAAGAGTCCCCTTTGTCGTCTCCCATATAACAATTCAAATGGGCTAAACCCAGTGGACTCTTGTGGTACTTCACGAGGTTTTGTTATACCGCTCAGTCAGCCCATCTGTCTGTGGATGGTAAGGAGTAGTTCTGAGAAGCTGAATACCAAGAAGTTGATATACTTCAGACACCAAAGAAATGGTAAAATTACTACCCTGATCAGTCAGAATACACTTAGGTAAACCAACCCTGCTAAAGACATTCAGAATTTCTTCAGCAACCCTCTTAGCAGTTACTGTACACATAGGAATGGTTTCAGGGTACTTGGTACTGTAATCTACAATGGTAAGAATAAAGCGGTTACCTTTGGAACTCTTCTCTAATGGACCAATAATATCCATGCCAACTGTATTAAATGGTTCATCAACTACTGGCAATGGTATAATCTGTGCTTTAGGAGGGACAGAAGCAATGTATTGGCATACAGGGCACTTACGACAATAATCAGATATTGCATCATAAACACCAGGCCAATAAAATCGATAAAGTACCCTGGACAATGTCTTCTTATAACCCATGTGACCAGCAAAAGGAACGTTATTGTGCCAGGTTCAAAATACGTGATCTGAATCTTTCTGGCACAACCAACCAACATAACATATTACATAGTTTTACATTGTAACAGCACATTCCTTGGTTTTGGTACACAGCTCCCAGGTGGTAATACTAGACAGAAGAGAATAGAGCATTAGGTGGCCGGCCTAATGAGAGAAGTAGAATAAGAAGTCATTCACACTCATTCACACAGAATTTACCAAACCAGGAAACTAATGTACCACAACCAGAGCTACATAAAAACAGTTTTCAATACTATAAAAAAAACATATGTTTTTTTCACACTAGGCATGCTTTGTGAGAACTGGGCATGCTTGGTCCTCCCAGAACGATTTTAAATACTGACCTGTTTGCACATACTAATTGTTTTCCATCTCAGTATCAGTATTCAATGTCAGTATCAAACAGCATAGCCTAGCGGTACACAATCTTCTTTGTGGGGGGGGGGAGGTTAGAAACACCACATCCCCTAATGGCAAGTAGCATCAGCTTAAACCACATGTGCCATATTGGGAGTGATCCAGACATCGACTTTCGCCAGCGGCAAGATTGAAGCATGTATCCGCAGGTAAGCTGAACTACACTTGATATATAATTTTGCCCTCCATTGATTGGCAGTTTAAAGGGTGTGCAAAGTGGAGGACGGGTTATCAAACCAATTACTTTTAACCAAACGAACCAGTCAGGTCCCGACTGTTATAGGGGAGGTCCCGTTTGTGGGATTATAAATCATGCTGGGGCATGTGGTTCAAAGTAAACTGAATGAAGCACTGTGAGTGTGAAATGGCTGTTGTTTCACTTGTCCTATCATAACTTCCTGTCATCCCTCCATTGAGGATTTTATTGCTATCATAAAGTGAGCACCAATAAAAAATAAGAATAACCTGGATGGGGGTGCCATTCTACTATTTTTTTTCTTTCACATTTTTGCATAATATGTATGTAATGGGGCACATCCTTTATTCTTTAATGTGGCAGTTTCCACTGTTGTCACCAGACAAGCCTTTGATGGTGATAATGGCGTTAGTGTGTGGGCAGGTATGTCTAGTCAATAAAAAAACTCAAATGAAGTGGCAGGTACTTTCTCCAGACATGAATCCTATTAAAAACCTATGGGATCAGTTGACTCACAGAATTTTATCAAATTTTTAGCTTATGGTTTCATGTTTTTGAAATGGTTCAATTTGCAACTTCGTAAAAATAATAATTTTTGCACAAACACTGGAGAATATTTTTTTTATTACTAAACCTGTTCATGTATAAAACAAACTAAATACATCATACATCAGACGAGTTTAAAACTGTCTGTTAACATTTTTGATTGTAGCCCAGTATTCATACAAAAAAAGTCAAGTAAAATAACATCACAAGTCTACAAGACTACTATTTACTAAAGCTACATCACTCGTTAAAACTACTTAATGAACTGTCTGGATGACTCACAACACGCAAAAATAAGCAGGCAAACTTGCAGCAAATTGAATTACAATAAGATATTATAAATACTTAAAGGACATCTAATAAAGGTAATGTTTGCCAACAGTTTACTATGCGCAACTTGATATCTGAAAATTATGTTTGCCACCATGTATAACAGGATCAAGCAAGGTCAATGAACTGAGAAAAGAAAAACAATTGAGCATATTTTTAATAACGCAGCATGCCAAACCATTATGTCAACTAGTGAATGCTTTTGCTGGTTACATACTAGATCACTACACTAGATGATTTGTCCTTAAAAGCTGATGTTCACAATATCATCCATATTCACGGTGTGGTGTTCACCTTTCTTGTCAGTCTTGTTTGTGTATTGTAAACTTCAGGTTATAGCTGGGCCAGCCCAGCTCGTAACGCCTAACCTTTACCTAAGAACACCTGCTCTCAGGAGGATTCTGTGAGAGGAACCATCTTTACATTTGTGTCAATTCCAACAGCTTACAAAGAAGGGACAGTTGGAACTTTATTGTTTAAACAGTTAAAATGGCCTAACTTGCTGTACTCTCTTCTTCTAGAAAGAGCCAGAGCCAAAGATTTGCGCACTCAATATTAAAGATTCTGCAGATTTTTGGTTTAATATTTATTAATCCCAAAGATTCTGACACCATGAAGCTGCGGTAATTTGGGAATTAGTACACTAAGAAGGGAAGCTGTATTAATTAAGAAATGCGTTGGATCATACTTTGTGTAGAAACTTGTCAGGAAGTACCTATTAAAAGAAAAGAAACAAAAATGTCTTTAATGTGAATTACATCAAACTGTATTGATACTATATATGCCTCCACTGTTATCCAAGTTTTTTTTAGTGCAACTACCCAGCACGTTATGATTTAAAGAAAGTACTTAAAGTGGTTATCGAGAGGTTAAACAAACCAGTGCCACACCTGACCTTGGATAGTGCTGCTATTGCAGCTCAGATGTATAGTAGTGAATGGAGCTTAGTTACAACACTTCCCATGGTCAGGAGAGGAGATGTTTTTGGATGAAAGCAGCCACTGCATAACCCCTTTAAGACTTATATATCAATCATCTTACCTGGAGAGCCAGGTAGGTTGATATATAAGTTTGCTGATTATATAGGCACCAACATGAAAATATTGACTACTAAGGATTAGTAAAAGGATTTTTTTTAACACTAAAACACATTTCTAATCTCTATAGTCTGTCAAGTGGAGGTTATGACCTTTATAAATAAGGGACAGAAAACATGACCCTCTAGCATAATACCAACAGTTTAAAGGGAACCTCTCATGAGGATTTAAGACCAAAAACTGCCACCAATCCATAATCCAAGATGGAGACATAATCATAATATATTCCATATTCTTAGAGAATAAGAACTTTGAAAACATTAATAGAATGACCAGTAAGTAGTCACCGTAGCGGAAAGGGAGTCATGCTTGAGTGTATCCTTCTGGTTAAATTGAGATCCCATAGTCCTGATACATCATCACATCTGGGTTGCAGGTGCTGAAGACAGGTTATGTTTATGTACTTTTCTTCTGATGACTCCCTAGGTCATTCCTATAATGCGTTCAACATTCTTTCTCTGCATAGCAGTGAGTCCCCCAAAATATAGAAGGGTGTCATTGGGATCATGTCACTGTGCTGCATAACACTTAAATTACAGCTTGTGCCCCTAATTCCTCAAGAAAGGTTTCCTTTAAGGGTTACCGACAGAATAAAATGTCAGGATATTAATTTTAAACTTCTGGCCCTATTCACTGTTCTTATGGAGGGAAATTTATCAATACATGTGCAGAGGAATTCTGGTCATTTTCAAATTTTAGTGTGATGTTTTATATTGCGTGCTTTTTAGAAAGTGAATTTGTCTTAGAATGTATAAAAATGTTGCAAATGCACACTAGCTTCATACCTGCCATCTCAAATGAGTTAATTCTTATGCAACTATTTTTGCAATATCTTGACAATATTTGCAGTTTTCTTGGCAACCTTAAAAGGCAAAGCCTTTCTAAGTGTTTATTTTATATTTTCAAGGGTTAGGGCTAGTGGAGTTAGGGTTAGGGGTTAGTGAAAAATCAAAAAGAACCACAATACAGAAAACAAACAGTGTAGTAAAGCTTATTGTGTCATCAGAGTGGCAAACAAAAAAGGCACTTGAGGCATTGAAATATGATGCAGAGATTATTATAGTGAGGACTGGCAACCAATTTATGATATCACAGACCAGAACACTGCAAGCACAGACACCATCCACAACTGCAACTTTCATACACTACCCCCTCCCAGCAACCCCAACGATTACAGTGATACTTCATTTATATAGTTTTTCATTTATTTTTACAATTTTACTGGAAAAAAACTAATATAGAGGAAATCTCATTTGTTTTTGCATCGCCATCTTTTTGGAGACGTAACTTTAATATTTTTGATTGACAGAGCTAGTTTAGGGCTCATTTTTTACATGTTGAGTTGTCCTTTTCAGTGGTACCATTTTTGTGAAGAGCTTTTATGAAAAATGTACATTTTTGGCGATCACGGGTGTTAAAGGCGGGTGTCGGCTATAATATACAACCGCAGCTTCTGGCGCCGGCTCCGTTCAGGGGCTTGACGTAATTGTACTGCAAAATTCAGGAACGCACGTCCCGCCACGCAGTACTATTACGTCAAATGTCGGTAAGGGGTTAAACTAGTCCCAGACTGCCCACTGACAAAACTTCTTTAGGCACTTTCTTCTGCTGGGCCTAAGAAGTAGGCAACATCAGCGCTTGCACAGCGCTGATGTTGCCTACTTCTTAGGCCCAGCAGAAGAAAGCGCCTAAAGACGTAGCACAGCCAGCACTGCCACCGGCTCTTTAGACCCAGCAGTCATGGGACCCCTGGGTCCATAGGGGTTAATCAGTGCTGCTGGGTCTGATCAGACCCAGTCCAGCTCTGATGAAACATCTCACATTTGTGAGGGTTGTTTCCCTCTGTAACTGTTACAGGTCAAAAAATTACAGGTTCTAGTTTCCCACGGCAGCAGATCAGAGCTCCGCTTTCATTTTCCCACAGAGGTTTACAAAATTAAAGCTGAGCTCTGAACAGTTCTTCTCTCAGAACTGAAAAATCTCCCTCATAGTGTGAAGGTTGCATAGCACCATTGAAAAATATTGGAAAATTATATAACTTTTCATTATACAAAGCATACAAATTATTCACTGAAAGTGAACAGCTTTTACTTTAGCAGCGGCTCCAGCAGTCACCTCCCCCACATGTAGCACCCCCCCCCCCCCCCGCCCCCCACCCCCCCACCCCCCCCCCCCCACACTTTTTTTTGCCCGAAAATCCACTGTGAACCACTTGTCCATGTCATTAGTGATTTAGATACTGCACAAACACTATAAGTAGTCGGGCGAGAGTCCTCCAAACCATAAAGACTCATCCACATATCGATGTATGTCTTCACATTCGCTGCTTACGCAGTGGCATAACCACCACCATAGCAGATATGCTCGCTGCTACGGGGCCCCGACGCATGGGGGGCCAGTGATTGACAGCGGACTCTAGTATAGGAGCTTGAGCCGCGGTACCGACATCCGAATTATAATTTGTTATGATGTGCCCCGGGCCCATCCCACTACCCCACTGCCATGCATGCCATAGAGGTGGGCAGAGAGTAGTGGGACGGGCCCCGGGACACATCATTAACAATTATAATTCGGATGTCGCTTCCCAGTTTTCGGGAGCCGTCCCACTACCGCTGCTGCAGAACCTGGTGCCTGCCCTGCCCACCTGACATCTGGCCGCCCAGCTCCCTACGGTCCTACCGCCCTCCCAATGCGGCTCTCCACCGGCCCGCCCGCTCGCCTCCCTGTGGCCTCCTGCCTTCATGCTTCAACCCGAGAACCGCCCACCTCACCGCGGTCCGCCCACCTCATCTGCTCTGACCCCGCCCCGCCATCCCGTCCCACCCCACGTTCCAGCTGCGACGCGATGAATCGTGGGTAAGTATGAGTAATACATATGTAAACTGTAAATTCATGTAAATGTGTTGTGTGATGTACGTTTATATGTATGTGTATATGCTATACTGATTGGATGTGGTGTGTATATATATATATAATATAATATATATATATACGCACATATATCTGTGTGTATGTTGTATGTACTGGATGTGTTCTATTAGCTGGAATGTGTGTGTGAATATTTGTTTGTAATTGCTGTATGTACTGGATGGTGTGGTTTATTGCGTTTTATTGTTATGTTGCTATAACTGGATGTGTGGTATTACGCTTATATCTTGTGTATGTTTGCATATACTGGATGTGTGTGTATATACGCTTATATCTGTGTGTATGTGTTGTATCTACTGGATTGTGTTGTATATACGCTGTAATATGTGTGTATGTGTGTATATACTGGTGTGTTGTATATACGCCTGTATACTGTGTGTATGTGTTGTATATACTGGATGTGTGTTGTATATGCTGTATATCTGGTGTGTATGTGTTGTATATACTGGATGTGTGTGTATCTGATTATATCTGTGTGTATGTGTTTGTATATACTGGATGTGTGTGTGTATGTGTGGTGTATATACGCTGTATATCTGTGTGTATGTGTTGTATAGTACTGGATACGTGTGTATATGTGTTGTATGTGTTGTTATATATACTGGGTGTGTATATGCTGGATATCTGTGTGTATGTGCTTATAATACTGGAGTGTGTGTGTATATATGTAAATTTGATGCTATATACTATATGGTGGTATAAATGTATGAATGTGTAAACGGTGGTCAAAATATTTTGCTTGTGTAAATGTGTGGTATAATTGTATGGGAAGAGAAGGGGGCCCCAATCAAATCTGCTATGGGGCCCCGCCTCTGCTTGTTACGCCCCTGTTCGTACGGGTTTCCAGATAAAAAGATAAAATATAACGACTTTGGAACGTGATACGTTCTGATTTGAGAACGTGATATATTGGGATATCCAGAAAAATTGTCACATTTTAGACCTATCAATAATTACATCCATATCTTGGCCACCTTAGGAAAGTGCAACCATTAAGACAGACTGGTACACAGTAGGTTTTCACCCATAGTGCTACTTGGCTTCCTGGATGTGCTCCTATTCGCAACCATAGGTGTGGTCATTGTAAACTACTGCACCCTGAATCCCAATTGAAGGTTATTATGTTTGGGGGAGTTAGACATGCCGTTAGGTCCTTATGACTTGCCATTCCGATTTCGTGGTCTACGTGATATATTGCCCATGCTGGAGGTTCTATTTGGCAAACGATCAGGAACATGTTTAACGTATACACACGGGGAATGGCAAACCCCGCATTGTGACATGTACACAAGGAGCATGGAGGCGAACCTGGGTGTTGAAATTCTCCAGTATTGAGAGGATTAACTGCCCACTGCAGGAGGAACCGTTCCCATGCGAGAGAGCAAATATATCATGAAATTTGGAGCATTGGGACCTTTGGGACTAATGATCGGAACGAGCTTGAGTTATTTCCTCTAGATCTGGCCCGCTTTATTTATGTTATCTTAACCGTTTAGATCTCTATCTTAGTCTACAACAATAGGGATATTCCTCTAGTCTATTAAATCTATGCTGAAAGGTGAGGAAGTATTCCAGCCCTCGCAAAAATCTTCTAAAATCATAGCATTTATTCTTCACATTTAAAATGTACGACCATGGCTGTGTGACCCCCTAACGATCTACTTTTTTTTTCGGACTAATATTCATCCTAGTCATGATCATAACTGGACTGAATAAGGACTGATTAATTTATCCGAAACGCGTAAATCGTGTACCGGTGTCACACAAGCCATGGCTGTATGTTTTTAAAAATGTGAAGAAATAAAATGCTATTTTGCGAGTTCTGGAATACTTCCTCACCTATATAGTTCCGGTCAGCCGACGAGGACTGCCTATTTTCCCTGCAACCGGGGCTGTATGAGAACTGTGATTCCTACAGGCTGTCAAACAACAACATGAGTGAGCGGATATTTTCCCTTTTTTTTTCTTTTTCTGTTTTTATATCAGTCTACTAAATCAATGCTTCCGTCTGTAGATATTTGCCTATATAGTCCCGACTATAGCAATATATTGATTATTCATACCGCTATTGTTTATTGTCATATGCCCCCCTGTCCCTTCTTTATTTTTAGACATATGACGGATGATAATTGGATGCATTTTATTATCCTATGTGGGATTTATAATGGTTCATTGACATATATTACTTCGGGCTCCTTTGCACTGCATTATGTGGCTGCATGAGCCAATTGTGTGTCCTTTTGTTTGTTTTTAATTTTGGGATCGGACCCCACGTCCCTATTGAGAACCATGTGTGAGGCTAGCTTTTCAAGGCACAACCAGGCTTTGCTTGATGAAAATATCCAAAGAGTTTATTTTGAAAAGTCCATATATAACATAATAGGTTCAATAAAACACCAGGACTCTTGTAGTTCCATTCCACAGACCACCGAAGGGCAAACACAAATCTCTACATACATATCCCCCAGATGCTGGTCACTGACACCTTTTATACAATTGCAATTCTCTGCAGCTTCCCCTATGAAACCCAAGCTGCTGCTGGCCTGCCTCTTATAAGGTCAGAGCAGACCCACCATGCTGCAGGTAGTAGAACATAACATATATTACATAGTTTTACATTGTAACAGCACATTCCCTGGTTTTGGTACATGGCTCCCAGGTGGTGATACTAGACAGAAGAGAATAGGCATTAGTGGCCGGCCTAGAGAGAAGAGATAACAGAAGTCATTCACACTCATTCACCAGAAGTTTACCAAACCAGGAAACTAATGTAACCACAACCAGAGTTACAGAAACCATTTTTCAATACTATAAAAAAAACATATGTCTTCTTCACATACCTCCTCCTCAAGAGGAAGCTTGTCCTTCCTCAGACATCTTCACTTCAGCACCAAACCTTGATAAATGATTTGCATTTGGGCCTCTTCCCTGATCGATGTTCTAATCTTAACTTAAACGGCTGCAATGCTAAATACCACCTTGTTATCTAGCATTTTGTCTTTCATTGTGTGGATCCAGGTAGGCGGATGATCAGTTACTAAAGTAGACTCTCTCCCTAGTAATAATAGCATAATTCTTCCAAAGCCCATTTAATCACTAGCCCTTCTTTCTCAATAGTTGAGTACCTTTGTTTCTCGTGGAAAGAGTTTCCTACTTAATAGAGAATCGGGTGCTCCTCACCATAATCTCTTGGCTTAGGACTGCACCAAGTCCACCCCTGATGCATCTGTCTATAACAGTGATTGGTTTGGAAAAGTCTGGGCTCTGCAAGACGGGCTCTTTACACAAAATTTCCTTTATTTGCGTAAAAGCCCTTCACACTCATCTGTTCCACACCACTGCCTCTCTCTTGTTCTTTTTGGTCAATCCATTAAGGGAGCAACTATGGAAGCAAATCGGGATAAACCGTGTATATAATAACCTTACTGTGGTACTTCGGCAAGACCTATAAAGGATCTGACTTCTTTTTTTGTGGTTGGTACACTAGCTGATGGAATGGCTTGGACTTTGAGATTTCGGCCTGTACCTTCCATACCAACAATAAATCCAAGGTAATTTGTTTCCTGAAATCCCAAAGAATATTTACGTGGATTAATTGTAAAGCCTGTCATTCTTAATTTCAGCTGTGAGGTCCTAAGCTGTATGCAATGACCTTTGAATGTCCAATGAGCATTAGCATATTCAAGCTGTCCACTCTATTCATGAGTGGGAGCACAGCCACACCCCCAGTGCTTGACTGACACCTGTATAATGATGTGAGGCTGTATAATGATGTACTTCCTGGTGCTGGTGGCCACTCCCCCTGCAGCCTGTTCATGTGTGTGGTTTAGGAGAGATACAGCAGCTCCAGGCAGCCATGTTACAGCAGAACATGTCAGATTCATGTGTAGCTGTCGTGTCTCTCACATGTGTATTAGGAGGATGCAGCGTGTCCAGCAGATGCAGCACTCACACTAGCCATTCTTTACTATACATTACACACAGACATGAGCAGGGGGAGGAGAGGGAGGGTAACAGGGTGACATCACTGCCTCTGACCATGTTACCAGCCTCATTACAGGATAAAATAATGATTTTACAATGATTATGTATGAAATAACTAGATAAGAACTGGGGATGGATCCTTGTGAGCTGCTCCAACAGGAAGAGGTGACAGGACAAGTTGCACAGACCTGATGACAGTGTCCTTAATATGTCCATCTTTTTTTCTCAACCATCACTACAGATGAAGACCAAGGATTTTTGAATGGTTCAATAACTCCTATTTTTAGCATTTCCTGCACCTTATTTGCTTGCCTGTACTTAAATTTTTCTGGTAGCCTTGGCTTCTGTCTGACTGGAGCATGGTCCCCATGTTGTTATTTCATGATGAACAAAGGACACATAGCCAGTTACTTCCAAACGCAGTGAAACTCGACCTAATAAGGTTTTCAAGCCACATTGTTGCTCCTTAGATAACTCTGATTCAAGTTACCTTTGACCATTCTGCACATTTTTTAAACCATCATATACCTTTTCACATATTCTGTGAAGACTCTGTAACAATGTTACAAGCAGCGTTAGCTTCTGGATCATTCTCTGGTTCTAGCCACGTTTTCAGTAAGTTGACATGGTAAACCTTACTTCTGTGTTTTTTATCTGGGTTTCCATTTCAAAATCAACTGGACATTTCTGTTCTGATAACTCTGTATGGCCCTTGCCATCGTGCCAACAACTTATTTTCACTGCTAGGGAGCAATAGAGAACCTTATCACAAACCCTAATTGACTTATTTCTGGAATGTTGATCATACCATTTCTTTTGTAAGCTTTTGCGTTTGTGTACATTATCAGGGGCTACATTCATCAATTGTTGCAGCCTCTCTCTCGTTTGTAAACATATTCAATAACATTTTTCTGATAACCAGGGTCCCTTCCCAAACCTCTTTGATAACATCCAAGAGTCCCCTTTGTCGTCTCCCATATACAATTCAAATGGGCTAAACCCAGTGGACTCTTGTGGTACTTCACATGTTTTGTTATACCGCTCAGTCAGCCCTCTGTCTGTGGATGTAAGGAGTAGTTCTGAGAAGCTGAATACCAAGAAGTTGATAAACTCAGACACCAAAGAAATGGTAAATTACTACCCTGATCAGTCAGAATACACTTAGGTAAACCAACCCTGCTAAAGACATTCAGAATTTCTTCAGCAACCCTCTTAGCAGTTACTGTACACATAGGAATGGTTTCAGGGTACTTGGTACTGGTAATCTACAATGGTAAAATAAAGCGGTTACCTTTGGAACCTTCTCTAATGACCAATAATATCCATGCCACTGTATAAATGGTTCATCAACTACTGGAACATGGTATAATCTGTGCTTTAGGAGGGACAGAAGCAATGTATGGATACAGGGCACTTACGACAATAATCAGATATTGCATCATAAACACCAGGCCAATAAAATCGATAAAGTACCCTGGACAATGTCTTCTTATAACCCATGTGACCAGCAAAAGGACGTTATTGTGCCAGGTTCAAAATACGTGATCTGAATCTTTCTGCACAACCAACCAACATAACATATACATAGTTTTACATTGTAACAGCACATCCTTGGTTTTGGTACACAGCTCCCAGGTGGTAATACTAGACAGAAGAGAATAGAGCTTAGGTGGCCGCCTAATGAGAGAAGTAGAATAAGAAGTCTTCACACTCTTCACACAGAATTTACCAAACCAGGAAACTAATGTACCACAACCAGAGCTCCATAAAACAGTTTTCAATACTATAAAAAAACATATGTTTTTTCACACTAGCCATGCTTTGTGAGAACTGGGCATGCTTGGTCCTCCCAGAACGATTTTAAATACTGACCTGTTTGCACATACTAATTGTTTTCCATCTCAGTATCAGTATTCAATGTCAGTATCAAACAGCATAGCCTAGCGGTTACCACAATCTTCTTGTGGGGGGGGGAGGTTAGAAAACCCACATCCCCTATGGCAAGTAGCATCAGCTTAAACCACATGTCCAATTGGGAGTGATGTGTCCAGACCTCGACTTTCGCCAGCGGCAAGAGTAAAGCATGTATCCGCAGGTAAGCTGAACTACACTTGATATATAATTTTGCCCTCCATTGATGGCAGTTTTAAAGGGTGTGCAAAGTGAAGGACGGGTTATCAAACACCAATTACTTTTAACCAATGAACCAGTCAGGTCCCGACTGTTATAGGAGGTCCCGTTGTGTGGATAGAATCAGGCTGGGGCATGTGGTTCAAAGTAAACTGAATGAACACTGTGAGTGTGAAATGGCTGTTGTTTCACTTGTCCTATCATAACTTCCTGTCATCCCTCCATTGAGGATTTTATTGCATCATAAAGTAAAGGAGCACCAATAAAAAATAAGAATACCTGGATGGGGGCCATTCTACTATTTTTTTCTTTCACATTTTTTGCATTATGTATGTAATGGGGCACATCCTTTATTCTTTAATGTGGCAGTTTCCACTGTTGTCACCAGACAAGCCTTTGATGGTGATAATGGCTTAGTGTTGTGGCAGGTATGTCTAGTCAATAAAAACTCAAATGAAGTGCAGGTACTTTCTCCAGACATGAATCCTATTAAAAACCTATGGGATCATTTGACTCACAGATTTTATCAAATTTTTAGCTTATGGTTTCATGTTTTGAAATGGTTCAATTTGCAACTTCGTAAAAATAATAATTTTTGCACAAACACTGGAGAATATTTTTTTTTTACTAAACCTGTTCATGTATAAAACAACTAAATACATCATACATCAGACGAGTTTAAAACGTCTGTTAACATTTTTGATTGTAGCCCAGTATTCATACAAAAAAGTCAAGTAAAATAACATCACAAGTCTACAAACTACTATTACTAAAGCTACATCACTCGTTAAAACTACTTAATGAACTGTCGGATGACTCACAACACGCAAAAATAAGCAGGCAAACTTGCAGCAAATTGAATTACAATAAGATATTATAAATACTTAAAGGACATCTAATAAAGGTAAGTTTTGCCAACGTTTACTATGCCAACTTGATATCTGAAAATGATGTTTGCCCACCATGTATACAGGATCAAGCAAGGTCATGATTGAGAAAAGAAAAAAAAACAATTGAGCATATTTTTAATAACGCAGCATGCCAAACCATTATGTCAACTAGTGAATGCTTTTGCTGGTTACATACTAGATCACTACACTAGATGATTTGTCCTTAAAAGCTGATGTTCATCACATATCCCATATTCACGGTTGTGGTGTTCACCTTCTTGTCAGTCTTGTTTGTGTATTGTAAACTTCAGGTTATAGCTGGGCCAGCCCAGCTCGTAACGCCTAACTTTACCTAAGAACACCTGCTCTCAGGAGGATTCTGTGAGAGGAACCACTTTACATTTGTGTCAATTCCAACAGCTTACAAAGAAGGGACAGTTGGAACTTTATTGGTTTAAACATTTAAAATGCCCTAACTTGCTGTACTCTCTTCTTCTAAAAGAGCCAGAGCCAAAGATTTGCGCACCTCAATATAAAGATTTCTGCAGATTTTTGGTTTAATTTTATTAATCCAAAGATTCTGACACCATGAAGCTGCGGTAATTTGGGAATTAGTACACTAGAAGGGAAGCTGTATAATTAAGAATGCTTTGGATCTACTTTGTGTAGAAACTTGTCAGGAAGTACCTATAAAAAGAAAAGAAACAAAAGTCTTTAATGTGAATTCATCAAACTGTATTGATATGTATATATGCCTCCACTGTTTATCCAAGTTTTTTTAGTGCACTACCCAGCACGTTATGATTTAAAGAAAGTACTAATAAGTGGTTATCAAGGTTAAACAAACCAGTGCCACAACCTACCTTGGATAGTGCTGCTATTGGCAGCTCAGATGTATAGTAGTGAATGAGCTTAGTTACATCACTTCCCATGGTCAGGAGAGGAGATGTTTTTGGATGAAAGCACCACTGCATAACCCCTTTAATTTATATATCAATCATCTTACCTGGAGAGCCGGTAGGTTGATATATGTTTGCTGATTTATAGGCACCAACATGAATATGACTACTAAGGATTATTAAAAGGATTTTTTTAACACTAAACCATTCTACATCTCTATAGTCTGTCAATGGAGGTTATGACCCTTTATAAATAAGGGACAGAAAACATGACCCTCTAGCATAATACCAACAGTTTAAGGGAACCTCTCATGAGGGATTTAAGACCAAAAACTGCCACCAATCATAATCCAAGATGAGACATAATCATAATATATTCCATATTCTTAGAGAATAGAAAACTTTGAAACATTAATAGAATGACCAGTAAGTAGTCACCGTAGCGGAAAGGGAGGCATGCTTGAGTGTATCTTTCTGGTTAAATGGAGATCCCATAGTCCGATACATCATCACATCTGGGTTGCAGGTGCTGAAGACAGGTTATGTTATGTCTTTTCTTCTGATGACTCCCTAGGTCATTCCTATAATGCGTTCAACATTCTTTCTCTGCATAGCAGTGAGTCCCCCAAAATAAAGGGTGTCATTGGGATCAGTCACTGTGCTGCATAAAACTTAATTACAGCTTGTACCCCTAATTCCTCAAGAAGGTTCTTTAAGGGTTACCGACAGAATAAAATGTCAGGATATTAATTTTTAAACTTCTGGCCCCATTCACTGTTCTTATGGAGGGAAATTTTATCAAACATGTGCAGAGGAGATTCTGGTCATTTTCAAATTTTAGTGTGATGTTTTATGTTGCGGCTTTTTAGAAAGTGAATTTGTCTTAGAATGTATAAAAATGTTGCAATGCACACTACCTTCATACCTGCCATCTCAAATGAGTTAATTCTAATGCCACTATTTTTGCAATATCTTGACAATATTTGCAGTTTTCTTGGCAACCTTAAAAGGCAAAGCCTTTCTAAGGGTTTATTTTATATTTTCAGGTTAGGGCTAGTGGAGTGTGGTTAGGGGTTAGTGAAAAATCAAAAAGAACCACATACAGAAAACAAACTTGTAGTAAAGCTTATTGTGTCAAACATAAGTGACACAAAGGCACTTGAGGCATTGAAATATATGCAGAGATTATTATAGTGAGGACTGGCAACCAATTTATGATATCACAGACCAGAACACTGCAAGCACAGACACCATCCACAACTGCAACTTTCATACACTACCCCCTCCCAACCCCAACGATTACAGTGATACTTCATTTATATATTTTCATTTATTTTTACAATTTTACTGGAAAAGACTAATATACAGGAAATCTCATTTGTTTTTGCATCGCCATCTTTTTGGAGACGTAACTTTAATATTTTTTGATTGCACGAGCTAGTTTAGGGCTCATTTTTTACATGTTGAGTTGTCCTTTTCAGGTGGTACCCATTTTTGTGAAGAGCTTTTATGAAAAATGACATTTTTGGCGATCACGGGTGTTAAAGGCGGGTGTCGGCTATAATATACAACCGCAGCTTCTGGCGCCGCTCCGTTCGAGGGCTTGACGTAATTGTACTGCAAAATCAGGAACGCACGTCCGGCCACGTCAGTACTATTACGTCAAATGTCGTGTAAGGGGTTAAACTGTCCCAGACTGCCCACTGACAAAACTCTTTAGGCACTTTCTTCTGCTGGGCCTAAGAAGTAGGCAACATCAGCGCTTGCACAGCGCTGATGTTTGCCTACTTCTTAGGCCCACAGAAGAAAGTGCCTAAAGACGTAGCACAGCCAGCACTGCCACCGGCTCTTTAGACCCAGCAGTCATGGGACCCCTGGGTCCATAGGGGTTAATCGGTGCTGCTGGGTTCTGATCAGACCCAGTCCAGCTCTGATGAAACATCTCACATTTGTGGGGTTGTTTCCCCTGTAACTGTTACAGGTCAAAAAATACAGGTTTCTAGTTTCCCACAGCAGCAGATCAGAGCTCCGCTTTCATTTTCCCACAGAGTCTACAAAATTAAGCTGAGCTCTGAACAGTTCTGCTCTCAGAACTGAAAAATCTCCCTCATAGTGTGAAGGCTGCATAGCACCATGAATTATATAACTTTTCATTATACAAAGCATACAAATTATTCACTGAAAGTGAACAGCTTTTACTTTAGCAGCGGCTCCAGCAGTCACCTCCCCCACATGTAGCACAGGCCTCCGTGCACAGACAATCTGCTTTCTACACTGTGGCCCACATTTACTAAGGGCCGCTAGTTTTCTGTCAGACTTTGCCTGTACTTTTCAGTACAAACTTCTTGCACAGGTATTTAAGTGTCTGAGACACATTTCTGGCACACGCAACACTTTATGTCGCACCCTGCATACACAGGCAAACACACTTTTAGTGCAGATTACTACTTAGTACTACTGTTAGTAAATGTGAAACTGTGTGTGCAAATGGTCAGTGCCCCCCTACTAATATTATTGTGCAGCCTTGTGCAACACCCCCCACCGGGGCCTAGCCTTAAAGGGGAGGCCTGGAGTCAGCCGGGGCCCGCGGTACCGGAGTGGCTGGCAGTTGCGGCCTAAGCACGCTGTTGTCACGGTGCTTGGTACGGGGAACCGGAGGGCTGTCCTACAGCCTGGCAGGTCTCCAGCAGGGTGGTGTTGGCAAGAAAAGATGAGGGAGGCGGCTGCTATAGCGGATCTCCCTGGGGCAACCCCTTAATGTCCCGAGTGTGAGTCTCTGGGTGATGGACAGGGTGCCGGTGATGAAGGCAGCCGTATTAGCAGGGACCAGACGGAGGCAGAAGTTGAAGCAAACAACTTACAGTTTATTGCAACCGGCAGGAACTGCAGAAAACGTGCCTTTAACAGGTAGGTAGGGTGCCGAGATGTGAGTTGGAGGGAGCCTCAGGAGATAGTTCACCAGCCTGGATGTAGAGGGCAGGCTGGGTGGCAGCTGTGTCCTTATAGGAAGCTTCAGCTTGTCCTGTAGAGCTTCAGGTATCACCCTTGAAGGTAGGAATGATACCCCTTTCCTCACTACACTACTCTAGTCTAATAGCTCCACTCTTCAGAGGCAGGGGCTAGGCTCTTCCTGCTCTGGTATGGGCTAGACAGAGTTACACTCGCTCACTCACTACATAGACTGAGAGACTTCTCTCAGTCTAACTCTCTAAGAGTGCTTGCTGAAAGAACTCTGGAAAGACTTCTCCTCTCTTCTCCCTCCTGAGAGAGACTTCTCTCTAAGACCTCTCCAGAGGTTTTATTACCTCCCTTTGGTCAGGTGGTGGCTGCTCCTCCAATCACATCTCAGCTACAGAGCACAGGATGTAACACAGACATTGGTTGACATAATTACATCATACATTAACATCTGCCTTGCCAGGCAGGATTAACCACTGCAATTTCCCCTTGATCCTACAAGGACCATGTAGTGTAATGTGGTGTTACCTACAGGTGGGACGTATTCGCAAGCACTACCTCGCCATTGCATCGGCGAGGGTGTTGCATACCCCGGGGGCAATTGAAAGAGCCGCCCTCGGCTCGACTATAGATGTTTTGGGGCACAGAGGGGGCTAAGGGCACTTCTGGGAAGTGCAGGCTATGTGAGGTGTAGGGACAAACCGCCCATGGTCCTGGAGACAGGCACCTGGGTTGGTGTCGGACTAAGACAAAAATATATGTAGCTGTATGACAGTTGGTCGCTGACGCCATTAAACCGAACTGTACAGTAGGAAAGGTGTGGTGTCATGTCCTGTAATCCACTCCTTGCACCAAGGCCTGTATATTTGCTTGATCAACGCTTCTTCCCTGGCGGCAATTATATGGTGTCTATCTGCATTGCATGAGCACATGCGACACGAGTACCTCCTGACTGACAACCTTACCCATGTATGAGTGGCATCCAGGTGCTATCTGTGTAACACCCCCGGTCCCCTAAAGACCCGCAGTTTACGGACTACCCCCATGTACAAACCTCAGTTTGAGGGATCAGGTAGCGGTCAGTGTTTTACATAAAAGACGGTCCGACACAGCCACACTACAACCTGAAAAGCCTATGAAAAGGTTAATGCATACTACTGGCATATATTGACAGTGTGCAAATATTTTTGTAAACTCACATTGGCTTAGGAGCTCAATGGGTACACATCTTATAACATAACGTTACAGATAGATAGGCTACTCAGAGTAGCACGGTAGCAAATGTCTCTTTTCCTGCAAAGAAAAGGCATAAAGAGTGCAAGCAGAATGTCCATACCTAAAAAGGAAGGCATTAAGTGCAAAATAATAGGTCAATAGACATAGCAACTTTTCCTGTTAGTATCTGGCGAAAGTCTCACAGAAGGTCTCTACTAACAAAGTCCATCTTCTGGGTACAGCCCTTGATGTGGGGGAAAAGTGCAATGAAGAAGCAAAGGGTCTCCTCTATTTGGAGAGGGACAGAGTCCTTTGATGACATCTCTGCTGTGGCAGAGGAAGGGTGCTATCATAGCACATAATCTCTGGACTGAGATAAATAAGGGTAAGAGTCTCAGGAAAGTCTCTGGCTCTTTGGGGAAAATGGAGAAATATACAATATGTACATAGTACAGTACCTGAAGTGGGCTACAGCCCTTCAGGGGTTACTCTGCATCTTCAAGAGTAATGGCTGCAGGCATGGGAGCAGGAACTGCAGCAGGGACATCAGCAGCCTGGGTGAAGAAAGCAGTGTTGAGATCTGTCACCTGAAGACATCTGGTGGTAGACACTGGAACTGCTGACATGGAACACCCAGAAGCTGGAGCTGGAACATCAGGGAGGTCATCTGCGGCGGCAGGCATCTCAGCAAAGGAAGGAGGCAGGCACTTCTCTGGCTGACCTTCTGTAGCTGGGGGCGCTGTGGAGCGCATGATGATGACCGCAGGAGCTGTAACTTCTCCATTGCTGACAGCTGAAGGATTGTTGTTCCCGGACTGACCTGTAGCTCTTGGGGGCGCTGTTGCGCTGGCGGTGGTAACCTCTGTAGCTGGCAGGGCGTTCTCACCGGACAGCCTGGGCCTCTTAGCAGGTGGTCCTGGATACTCTGCAGGACGATCAGCAGCATTAGATAAGGGGTCAGGCCCCTTTAAGAGAGTCCCTTTTGTAGCCGGGCCTCCTATGGGGAGATGTTGACCCTCTGCAGGGAGACCGGACTGTACCCCAGCCGGGGCTAAGGGAGATATAGTCACAGTCACTGTGATATAGGCCCTGGGGGCCATGGTACTCACATCCGCAGTGGTCCTCAGGAGGTCCGTCATCGGAGGAGGCAGCCGCTGTGGAGAATCCGCCATTGAAGACTGCGTACGGGAGACAGCAGTAAGCGGTGCAGCAGAGGAAGGGGCCCGAGGCTCGTGGGCAAGCCATGCGACACTTGGTTCTTCATCTCGAAGGCTGTGCGGCATGTCGGCAGGACAGGAGACAGCACGTGGAGAAATCCAAGATGGCCGATTAACCTCTCTGATGCTGGATGGCGGCTGCTCTGACTCTGAGGTACCTCGTGGGCTCTCACTGGCGTTGCAGCGCGGGAGAGTTTCGCGCCAGAGGGCGGAGCTTGAGTCTTTCCCGCCAGGAGTTGTGGCGGGCTGAATTTTCTGCTGCGCCACAGCGCGCTGAGGCAGGATTCGCGCCATACGCGCAGGGGGCGGAGCTTAGCGATGTCTCTGGGTTTCCCGCCAGTGAAAGTTTTGGCGGGCTGGAATTACTTGCTGCGCCACAGTTTCGTGAGGTAAAATCTTCAGGCGCGGCAGCGCCGGATGTAGCAGAGCTGGTACAGTTCTTGCAAGGACTAACCTCTTGAGTGCTGGAGCGGAGCTCGACAGCACGTGGCAGCAGTATAACACAGTTCAAAGTAGTAATGCACACAATTACTTTGGCCTAAACCCGGATGGCAGCAGGGTTAGGCAGCACAGTCTTTTCAATAAAGGATAGTCTTTAATGCCGGAATAAGGCACAGAAGTATATATCCTGTTCGTGACGCCACTTGCAACATCCCCCACCGGGGCCTAGCCTTAAAGGGGAGGCCTGGAGACAGCCTGGGCCCGCGGTACCGGAGTGGCTGGCGGTTGCGGCCTAAGCACGCTGTTGTCACGGTGCTTGGTACAGGGGAACCGGAGGGCTGTCCTACAGCCTGGCAGGTGTGCAAATGGTCAGTGCCCCCCTACTAATATTATTGTGCAGCCTTGTCTTCCTCACCTCCCTATCCCCCACACTATACCATGCAGGGGCCACTGTGGAGGCAATAAGCTGTGTAGGAACCAATAAGAGGCGTTATCCTGGATGGGGGACTCTTTGGGATATTTAAATCATGACTGAATTGAGTTTTTCTTTTTTACTCTTTGGGATATTTAAATCATGACTGAATTGAGTTTTTCTTTTTTAAGAAAATGCTTGTTTACAAAAATGTGATCCATAATGTATACCAAGTACTTTTATTACATACAGATATAACTTACAGAATAATTGGAGAGATTGTGAAGAATTTTCTTGATGCAGTGAACTGCACTCCATAATCTAGCTGTTCCCAATGTGTTAGATGCCGTGCTTTTCCCTGGTCTGGTGTTTCAAACGGTGTGCCTTTTACTGCATGTAAAAAGACATACATTCCCTGAAATAAAAAATAACCTTGTAATGCTTATCCATTTAACGGAATAAATAAATATAAAATTTCAGTGTGTATAGCAGATGAACAAGACTGAATATATTATATAAGCTTTTTTTAATGGTATGGTAAGATATCTTGGTCTTCTTCGGGGAATCTTTAAGAACTGATGCTGGAACCTAGGAGTAGTTGTGTATCTCGGGTAAATCTTTTCACTGGAAGAAATTGCCAGGGTAGCAAAAGCTTTAAGTTGCTTAAAAAAAATTATATGCTTAGCAAACGTAAAGTGAGAGGCCAGAATGACACAAATACCAGACTTTTGCTCGTTGCATTTTCATTAAAAAAAGATGTGAAGAACCTCGCACTCTTTTTTTTTTTACAGACTTTATTTTTTAAATTTTCAAAAATGTAATAACATACAAAGACAACATCCACCTCAGGGAGGTACACAGTAGAATCCCAAGTATCGGGCAGTAATATATTAAGAATATCCTAGGATAA
This sequence comes from Engystomops pustulosus, assembly GCA_019512145.1. Classification (NCBI taxonomy): domain Eukaryota; kingdom Metazoa; phylum Chordata; class Amphibia; order Anura; family Leptodactylidae; genus Engystomops; species Engystomops pustulosus. Next base: position 40,003 of record WNYA01000766.1, on the reverse strand, counting down.
CATCTTCAATGAAGGAATTAAATAGCAAGAATAATCCCGATATATAAGGCACCTCTACCAGAGGGCAGAGAACACACATTCACCACATACACAACACAAACATAAGAAAGCCCTTCATCCTCTGCATTCGAAACAGTCTTGGCAGTCAACCATACATTCCAAATCAAAGTGAATCTATCCAGGGTGCCTCTGGCAGCATAAATTAGTTTATAAAAAGGAATCTGCATATATATCAACAAGATCCATTTACCAAGTGTGGGAAGCTTAGGAGGCTCCTAATTTAGTAAAATCCCTCTTCTACTGTAGAACATTAATAAACAAAAAAGAGCACTCACAAATTTGGCCAATAGAACACAGGCCGAGAAGACACAACTGAAGGAAGGAGACCTCAGGAAGGCCCAGATGCTCGTTAATTTAGGAATGAATATCCATCAATAGTGCAGAATGGATAGGCATTCCCAAACCATGTGGAAAAAGGTACCCGTACCCCCAACATCTTGTGAATTGATCAGAGGAAAGTTTGTGCATCTGATGCAAATGCAAAGTTGTCATATATATTCGGTGTAGCCATTTGACCAGTATCAGCTGGTCCCGAGCACTGACAACCGTCGACTACCAGTTATGTGTAATTTCTTTAAGGTGACGGTCCTCTAGCTCAGTAAATATCCCTCTGCCAGATACCCGTACTTACAATTACGGTGGATGGGGCATTCACATGGGTCACACCCGGGGACTCGCAGAACGAGGAGGAAGTGTTCGGGGATTCCGGCCACTCGTAGTCTCAAACCAGTCGTCCTGCGGGAAGAGTAACGGTCCTCATCGGAGTCGGGGATTCGGATCACTCCAGCCGCCCGGGTCCTCGGGGTCCTTCCTGCAGGGAGAATCAATGCACTCGCCTGGCTTGAGGTTTGTGCTGGTTTCGGCAAATCAGCCTCTTGAACGGACCGGCGGGGTATAAATACTTCCCGTCCGGTATAGTCCTGCGGTACGAAGCCATAGCCCTTCCGCTTGTCGAGAACCTGAACCATGCCGGTGGTGCGGTTCTTACCGACCCAAGCTCCAGCTGTGGATCGGCCGGCCATATACTGTGGGCCTCCTTTTCTCGGCGTCGCTGGTCCGAGACAGACGTCTCGGAGTCGCCGGGGGCGTGCTTCACCTCGGCCTCGAGGTGCGTAGGTGCGGTGCTGGGGCTCGTGGCTCCGGTGCAGGCTCGTTTCCTGGGGCGACAGGTAGTGCCGGGAACAGGCAGCAGGAACCACGGAGGGTCAGGAACCACCCTGGCGGGCTAGAGGCCGCGTAGCAGGAGGAGTAGGCCTCGGAGCAGGTGGGGCGGTCATACTAGGCCAGGCGTTGCTCAGCAGGAGTCGGGGCTCTCCACGTGGCGCTCCACGTGGAGCCAGCGCGCTACCGGAATGGCAGAGTGGATAGGGACCAGGATCCGCCCGGGAGGAATCGGGTAGTGCGTCACCGTCTGGAGCAGGTCCGGGTGACGAAAGCCCGATAATTCCTCGCGAGCGATGTCAGCGGAGGGTCGTCGGACGGGTGTGCAGAGAGACGACCACCATCGTTTTCAAAGACTTCGTAGAAGTGGTCGTCACAAGGAGGGAAGGGCGGAGGACCCACATGATGCAGTCCTCACCGCTCAACATCACTGAGAAACTGGGGCTTCTCTGAGGCAGGGGCAGGAAGTCCGCCTCGGGCCAGGGGGTGGAGTCCGAATTCCTTCCGCCAAGAGCTGTGGCGGGATCTAATTTTCCTGCGCCACAGGAGGCGGGGTTTAGGCCTTCGCGCGTGGGTGGAGAGTTTGTGCGTCACTCTGGATTTCCCGCCAGTGAAGGTTTGGCGGGCTTGAATTATTGCTGCGCCACAGTTTTCTGAGGTATAAAAATCTTCAGGCGCTTGGCAGCACCGGATGTAGCAGAGCTGGTACAGTTCTTGCAGGGATTAACCTCTTGAGTGCTGGGACGACAGCGCGGAGCACGTGCAGCAGTAGTAACGCCAGTTCAATGTGAAACACACAGTTACTTGGGCCTAAACCCGGATGGCAGCAGGGTAGGCAGCACAGTCTTTTTCTTAATAAAGTACAGTCCTTTAGTGCCAGGATAAGGCACAGAAGTATATTACTGTGATTCGTGACGCCACTTGCAACCACCCCCAACCGGGGCCTAGCCTTAAAGGAGGCCTGGAGTCAGCCGGGGCCCGCGCGGTACCGGAGTGGGGCATTGCGGCCTAAGCACGCTGTTGTACGGTGCTTGTACGGGAACCGGAGGGCTGTCTACGCCTGGCAGGGTCTCCAGCAGGGTGGTGTGGCAAGAAAAGATGAGGGAGAGGCTGCTATAGCGGATCTCCCTGGGGCAACCCTTAATGTCCAAGTGTGAGTCTTGGGTGATGGACAGGGTGCCGGTGATGAAGGCAGCCGTATTAGCAGGGACCAGACGGAGGCAGAAGTTGAAGCAAAACACTTACAGTTTATTGCAACCGGCAGGAACTGCGAGAAAAGTGCCTTTAACAGGTAGATGGAGTGCCGAGATTGAGTTGGAGGGAGCTAGGAGATAGTCACCAGCCTGGATGGTAGAGGGCAGCGGGGTGGCAGCTGTGTCCTTTTAGGAAGCTTCGCTTGCTGTAGAGCTTCAGGCATCACCTTCAAAGGTAAGATGATACCCCTTTCCTCCACTACACTACTCTAGTCTAATAGCTCCACTTTCAGAGGCAGGGGCTAGGCTCTTCCTGCTTGGTATGGGCCAGAATGAGATACGCACACACTCATCACAAGTCTACAAGTCTCTCTCAACTAGAATCCTTGCTGAAAGAACTCTGGAAAGACCCAGAACATTCCTGGGCCAAGGTTTATTATCCTTTGGTCAGGTGGTGTGCTGTCTCCTCCAATCACATCTCAGCTACAGAGCACAGAGATGTAACACAGACATTGGTTGACATAATTCCATCATACATAACATCTGCCTTGCCAGGCAGGATTAACCATAGCAATTTCCTTTGATCCTATAAGGACCATGTAGTGTAATGTGATGTTACCTACAGGTGGGACGTATTCGCAAGCACTACCTCGCCATTGCATCGGCGAGGGTGTTGCACTTGCTTTCCTCACCTCCCTATCCCCCACACTATACATGCAGGGGCCACTGTGGAGGCATAAGCTGTGTAGGAAAACAATAAAGAGGCGTTATCCTGGATGGGGGACTCTTGGGATTTTAAATCATGACTGAATTGAGTTTTTTTTTAAGAAAATGCTTGTTTACAAAATGTGATCCATAATGTATACCAAGTACTTTTATATACATACAGATAAACTTACAGAATAATTGGAGAGATGGTTAAGAATTTTCTTGATGCAGTGAACTGCAATCAATATCAGCTGTTCCCAAGTGGTTAGATGCCGTGCTTTCCTGGTCTGGTGTTTCAAACGGTGTGCCTTTTACTGCATGAAAAGACATCATTCCTGAAATGAAAAATAACCTTGTAATGCTTATCCATTTAACGGAATAAAAAATATAAAATTCAGTGTGTATAGCAGATGAACAAGACTGAAATATTATATAAGCTTTTTAATGGTATGGTAAGATATCTTGGTCTTCTCGGGGAATCTTAGAACTGATGCTGGAACCTAGGAGTAGTTGTGTATCTGGTAAATCTTCACTGGAAGAAATTGCCAGGGTAGCGAAAGCTTTAAGTTTCTTTAAAAAAATTAGCAAATGTAAAGTGAGAGGCCAGAATGACACAAATCTTCAATGAAGGAATTAAATAGCAAGAATAATCCCGATATATAAGGCACCTCTACCAGGGGCAGAGAACACACATTCACCACAACACAACACAAACATAAGAAAGCCTCATCCTCGCATTCGAAACAGTCTTGGCAGCAAACCATACATTCCAAATCAAAGTGAATCTATCCAGGGTGCCTCTGGCAGCATAAATTAGTTTATAAAAAGGATCATGCATATATATCAACAGATCCATTTACCAAGTGTGGGAAGCTTAGGAGGCTCCCAATTAGTAAAATCCCTCTTCTACTGTAGAACATTAATAAACAAAAAAGAGCACTCACAAATTTGGCCTATAGAACACAGGCCGAGAAGACACACATGAAGGAAGGAGAACCTCAGGAAGGCCCCAGATGCTCATTAATTAGGAATGAATATCCATCAATAGTGCAGAATGGATAGGCATTCCCAAACCATGTGGAAAAAGGTACCCGTACCCACAAATCTTGTAAATTGATCAGAGGAAAGTTGTGCATCTGATGCAAATGCAAAGTTTGTCATTATATTCGGGTTAGCCATTTGACCAGTATCAGCTGGTCCCGAGCAATGACACCCGTGACTACCAGTGAGTGAAATTC
>WNYA01000766.1:1393-35601 GCA_019512145.1 Engystomops pustulosus | reverse complement strand
AGATAAAAAAGCTTCTCTCAGAGGTTGAAGGTAGAGTGTCCATTAACTGTTTATGAAGGAGGATGTAGGTTTGTGAGATTTTTAAGTCTGGCAAAGGCTTTTTTAAGGACTGTGCTCAATTCAGGCCATCCTCTAAATGCACCCAGAGCGTGATTGTAATTACCTACAGAGGCGTGGGAGCCAGCGAAATCTCTTGACACTAAGGTCCTTAAGAGTTCCATTCTGATACAATGGTATTTAACTCCTTTACGTGTCCAAAAAAGAACCTTAGAAATAAAGCACATAAAGTCCCGCCCACCAACACAGATCACTGTGTATGGTCTCTAGTGTTGGTGCACTAGAAGGGATCTACTCGTTCATAAAATAAAGTAATTCTAGGCTCTCTTTAAGTGAAAAATGCTTGTTATTGTGTGGCCAGAAAATCTTGTAATGTTTTGGCAAAATTTTGCCTTTGTCAACTCTAAGAAAATACATGCAGTGTGGTGTATTTGGAAAAAATGTATACAATATATACATGGCAAGGATAGATAGAATTGATGTCAATAGAAAGATGATAAGCAACATTGGGATCACAAATCATGCCCTATGATAAAGGTGAGAGGCCTGGGGATGTGTTATTAATAACATAGTTAACATATAACAGCTAGGTATCATCATGGTCGGCTAATGTGTGAAACAAGAGTTAGGGAAATACATTGAACAAGTTATGTTGAAAACAGTTGCTACGAAAACATACATTGTGTAAGTGCAAGGATAAGCTTACCAAGGGCCGCTGAAGAGAAAAAGAGGAAAGCTGGATCTTAATTCGTTATGTATTTACAAAAAAAGGTCTGAACAACTCCACAGAGAACCATGGGAAATTAAAATAAAACATCACTTTATTAATTATTTTAAAAAAAACAGTGCTTCTTATCATGTAACATGTGGGTGGAGACTTTTTTTCTACGCACACTTAAAAATTATAGTAGTCTGTCATGGGATTGTTCGTTTTGAAGTTGTATGCAATAGATAGCATTTTAGCAGTGAAATAGTTGATTCTATGAGTGTGTGGCACATTAAATGTTAACAACGTCTACTTTCTACCAGGGATGCAATGTATATTATCCCAAGAATGCTCACTAAGTACTCACTACACACAAATTTCAACGCTATGCTATCTATTGTGTCCGATTGGAGCATTTTCCCTTAAATCATTTTAGACTAGCTTGCATACACTGACTGCCAGTAGTAAAGCGTCCATACTTTATGTCAAACCGCCCACTTCTGAAAATTGACAGGTGCCACGCCCCCTTTGATTCAGAAGTACATGCCATTTTGATCTAGTCCTATTTCTCTCCCTTTTTTATGGGGTTCTGTAAGGTGAGGGTGCAGGGTTGTTGTAATGTGTGGGTACCTGGAGGCTGTGCAGAGTGAACCCCATTTTATGTGAACTGTAGCAGATTCATATTATATTGGATGTCACACATAGTTTAACTTTAATTGTATATTTATTTATGCAGTGTTCTTGTTAGGATCAGTGGATCCTCTGGACCACGCGGGAGATTGTAAAGCCAACACCCGGAACCGGAGCCTAGCGGCACCTGGTTTTCACCAGAGCCGCGAGCAAGCGGGTTGGACTTGCTGCGGCCAGGATACCAATAGGTCGTTCCCAGGTGATAGCACTACGGTGGCAGACGAGGTCGAGGTAACTTAGCGGATGACAATCTCGTAGACAAGGTCCAGGCACAGGCATAGAGGTGATTGGCACGAAGTGACACAGAACTTGTCGTACGTGTGCGCGTGGGACTCAAGTCTGGAGAGTACACCAAGATGTCATCGAGGTGTAACAAGACACAAAGTATAAAGAAGGTCCCGAAAAATGTGTTCACAAACTCCTGAAAAACAGCAGGGGCAATACACAGTCCAAAGGGCATTATAGATACTCAAAGTGCCCGTACGGTGTGTTAAACGCCGTCTTCCATCCTCACCTTGCGGATCCGGAGAGATTGTAAGCACCAGGAGGTCCAGCTTGGAGAACACCTTGGAACCACGTAGGCGATCAAAGAGTTTCTGTAATCACGCGGAGGGTGGGGTAGTAGGTTTTTACCGTGATCTATTCAGCCCACGATAGTATATCAGGGACGTAGGGAACCGTCCTCTTGGTAACAAAGAAGAAACCTGCGCCAGCCGGAGAGGAGGACTGCGATAAAACCCCTTGCAGATTCTCCGTGAGGGTAGGACAGGCTAGAGACTCGGTAGAACGGGATAGCACTACATGGGGAGGAAAGTGGCGCCAGGAAAGAGATCACACAGGGCAATACATGACAGATGTGGTGGAGATCTCGCCCTGCTTTGGAGAAAAAAAGAAAAGTCCCGATAACAAGTGGCAGAATCCAGAGACGGGAGCCGAGCGAATCCTCACAGGTAGCGGACGGGGTTGCTAACCAACTGAAGCACAGTCCGGTACAAGGGGTTTAAGGTGACGGTCCTCTAGCTCAGTAAATATCCCTCTGCCAGATAAAAAAGCTTCTCTCAGAGGTTGAAGGTAGAGTGTCCATTAACTGTTTATAGAAGGAGGATGTAGGTTTTGTGAGATTTTAAGTCCTGGCAAAGGCTTTAAAGGACTGTGCTCAATCTTCAGGCCCATCCCTCTAAACTGCACCCCCAGAGCGTGATGTAATTACCTACAGAAGGCGTGGGAGCCAGCGAAATCTCTTGACTAAGAGTCCTTAAGAGTTCCATTCTGATACAATTGGTATTTAACTCCTTTACGTGTCCAAAAAAGAACCTTAGAAATAAAGCACATAAAGTCCCGCCCACCAACACAAGATCACCTGTGTATGGTCTCCTAGTGTTGGTGCACTAGAAGGGATCCTACTCCGTTCATAAAATAAAGTAATTCTAGGCTCTCTTTAAGTGAAAAATTGCTTGTTTATTTGTGTGGCCAGAAAATCTTGTAATGTTTTGGCAAAATTCTTTGCCTTTGTCAAACTCTAAGAAAATATATGCAGTGTGAGTGTATTTGGAAAAAATGTATACAATATATACATGGCAAAGGATAGACAGAATTGATGTCAATAGAAAGATGATAAGCAACATTGGGGATCACAAATCATGCCCATATGATAAAGCTTGAGAGGCCTGGGAGATGTGTTATTAATAACATAGTATACATATAACAGCTAGGTATTATCATGGTCGGCTAATGTGTGAACAAGAGTTAGGGAAATACATTGAACAAGTTATGTTGAAAACAGTCTGCTACCGACAACATACATTGTGTAGGTGCAAGGATAAGCTTACCAAGGGCCGCTGAAGAGAAAAAGAGGAAAGCTGGATCTTTAATTCGTTATGTTATTTACAAAAAAAGGTCTGAACGACCTCACAGAGAACCATTGGTTAAAATTAAAATAAAACATCACTTTTATTAATTATTTTAAAAAAAACAGTGCTTCTTATCATGTAACATGTGGGAGGACATTTTTTTCTACGCACACTTAAAAATTATGTAGTCTGTCATGGGATTGTTCGTTTTTGAAGTTGTATGCAATAGATAGCATTTTAGCAGTGAAATAGTTGATTCTATGAGTGTGTGGCACATTAAATGTTAACAACGTCTACTTTCTACCAGTGGATGCAACTGTATATTATCCCAAGAATGCTTAACTAAGTACTCGACATACACACAAATTTCAACGGCTATGCTATCTATTTGTGTCCGATTGGAGCATTTTCCCCTTAAATCATTTTATACTAGCTTGCATACACTGACTGCCAGTAGTAAAGCGTCCATACCTTATGTCAAACCGCCCACTTCCTGAAAGTGACAGGTACCACGCCCCCTTTGATTCAGAAGTACATGCCCATTTTGATCTAGTCCTATTTCTCTCCCTTTTTTATGGGGTTCTGTAAGGTGAGGGTGCAGGGTTGTTGTAATGTGGGTTCTGTAAGGTGAGGGTGCAGGGTTGTTGTAATGTGTGGGTACCTCGAGGCTGTGCAGAGTGAACCCCATTTTATGTGAACTGTAGCAGATTCATATTATATTGGATGTCACACATAGTTTAACTTTAATTGTATATTTATTTAATGCAGTGTTCTTGTTAGGATCAGTGGATCCTCTGGACCACCGCGGGAGATGTAACTAGCCAACACCCGGAACCGGAGCCTAGCGGCACCTGGTTTTCACCAGAGCCCGCCGCAAAGCGGGTTGGACTTGCTGCGGCAGGATACCACTAGGTCGTTCCCAGGGCCTTGGGGATACTCGGAGCGTAGTTCCTCAGCTCGCTCCTTAAACCAAACATCAATTCGAGTGGCCAAGGTGATGAGGTCACTCAGAGTAGATGGAAGATCCCGAGCTGCCAGTGCGTCCTTGACCTGCGCAGAGAGCCCTTTCTTAAATGTAGCGATGAGGGCTGCATCGTTCCACGCAAGTTCAGAAGCCAGGGTGCGGAATTGAACTGCGTACTCTCCCACTGATGAGTTGCCCTGACGCAAGTTCAACAATGCAGACTCCGCAGAGGACCCCCCCCCCCCCCCGCCCCCCACCCCCCCACCCCCCCCCCCCCACACTTTTTTTTGCCCGAAATCCCTGTGACCACTTGTCCATGTCATTAGTGTATTTAGATACTGCACAACACTATTAAGTAGTCGGGCGAGAGTCCTCCAAACCATAAGACCTCCACCACATATCGATGTATGTCTTCACATTCGTGCTTACGCAGTGCATAACCACCACCATAGCGATTGCCGCTGCTACGGGCCCCGACGCATGGGGGCCAGTGATTGACGCGGGACTCTAGTATAGGTAGCTTGAGCGCGGTACCCGACATCCGAATTATAATTTGTTTATTGATGTGCCCCGGGCCCCATCCCACTACCGCCAACTATGCCATGCTGCCATAAGAAGGTGGGCAGAGAGTTAGTGGGACGGGCCCCTTGGGACACATCATTAACATTATAATTCGGATGTCCTTCCCAGTTTTCGGGGCCGTCCCACTCCGCTGCTGCAGAACCTGGGCCTGCCCTGCCCACCTGACATCTGGCCGCCCAGCTCCCTACGTCTACCGCCCTCCCAATGCCGGGCTCTCCACCGCCCTCGCCCGCTCGCCTCCGGGCTGTGGCCTTCCTGCCTTCATGCTTCAACCCAGAACCGTCCCACCTCACCCGCGGTCCGCCCACCTCATCTGCTCTTGACCCCGCCCCCGCCATCCCTCCCACCCCACGTTCCAGGCTGCGACGCGATGAATCGTGGGTAAGTATGAGTAATACATATGTAAACTGTAAATTCTGTCAAATGTGTTGTGTGATGTACGTTTTATATGTATGTGTTATGCTATACTGATTGGATGTGGTGTGTATTATATATATATAATATAATATATATATATACGCCATATATCTGTGTGTATGTGTATGTAACTGGATGTGTTCTAATTACTGGAATGTGTGTGTGAATATTTGTTTGTAATTGCTGTATTACTGGATGGTGTGGTTTATTGCGTTTTATTTGTATTATGTTGCCTATAACTGGATGTGTGTTGTATTACGCTTAATATCTTTGCTGTATGTTTGCATTACTGGATGTGTGTGTATATACGGCTTAATATCTGTGTGTATGTGTTGTATCTACTGATTGTGTTTGTATATAAACGCTGTAGATTGTGTTATGTGGGATGTATATACTGGCTGTGTTTGTATATACGCCTGTATAGCTGTGTGTATGTGTTGTATTACTGGATGTGTGTTGTATAATGCTTTTCTGGTTGTGTATGTGTTGTAAGTACTGGTGTGTGTGTATCTGATTTATATCTGTGTGTATGTGTTGTATATACTGGATTGTGTGTGTATGTGTGGTGTATATACGCTGTATTCTGTGTGTATGTGTTGTATATACTGATACGTGTGTATATTGTTGTATGTGTTGTATATATACTACTGGTTGTGTGTATATGCTGGATATCTGTGGTGTATGTGCTTATAATACTGGATGTGTGTGTATATATGTAAATTTGATTGTCTATATACCTATATGGTTGGTATAAATGTATGAATGTGTAAACGGGGTCAAAATTATTTTGCCTTGTGTAAAATGTGTGTGTATAACTTTATGGGTTAAAGAAGGGGGCCATCAAATCTGGCTATGGGGCCCCGCCTCTGCTTGTTACGCCCCGTTCGTACGGGTTTCCAGATAAAGATAAAATATAAACGACTTTGGAACGGATACGTTCTGATTTGAGACTGATATTTGGGATATCCAGAAAATTGTCACATTTTAGACCTATCAATAATTACATCATATCTTTTGGCCACCTTAGGATAAGTGCAACCATTAAGTACAGCTGGTACACAGTAGGTTTTCACCCATATGTGCTACTTGGCTTCCCTGGATGTGCTCCTATTCGCAACCAAGGTTGTGGTCATTGTAAATACTGCACCCTGAATTTCCCAATTGAAGGTTATTATTTTTGGGGGAGTTAGACAGCCGTTAGGTCCGTTATGACTTGCCATTCCGAATTTCGTGGTCTACGTGTATATTGCCCATGCTGGAGGTTCTAGTTTGGCAAAACGATAGGAACATGTTTAACGTATAACACGGGGATGCAAACCCCGCATTGTGATCATGTTACACAAGGAGCATGGAGGCGAACCTGGGGTGTTGAAATTCTCCATATTGAAGGATTAACTGCCCTACTGCAGGAGGAAACCGTTCCCATGCGAGAGAGCAAATATATCATAAATTTGGAGCATTGGGACCTTTGGACTACATGATTCGAACGAGCTTGAGTTATTTCCTCTAGATCTGGCCCGCTTTATTTATTTATCTTAACCGTTTTAGATCTCTATCTTAGTCTACAACATAGGGATTTCCCTCTAGTCTATTTAAATCTATCTGAAAGGTGAGGAATATTCCAGCCCTCGCAAATCTTACTAAAATCATAGCATTTTATGTCTTCACATTTAAAATGTACGACCATGGCTGTGTGACCCCCTAACGATCATACTTTTTTTTTCGGACTAATATTCGAGTCCGTAGTCTGATCATACTGGACTGAATAAGGACTGGATTAATTTATCCGAAACGCGTAAATCGGTACCGGTTGTCCACCAGCCATGGCGTAAATGTTTTTAAAAATGTGAAGAAATAAAATGCTATTTTGCGAGTTCTGGAATACTTCCTCACCTATATATGTTCCGGTCGCCGACGAGGACTGCCCTATTTTCCCTGCAACCTGGGGGCTGTATGAGACTGTGATTCTCTACAGGCTTCAAACAACACATGAGTGAGCGGATAATTTTCCCTTCTTTTTTTCTTTTTTCTGTTTTTATATCAGTCTACTAAATCCAATGCTTCCGTCTGTAGAGGTTTTGCCTATATAGTCCCGACTATAGCAATATATTGCATTATCATACCGCTATTTTTATTGTCATATGCCCCCCTGTCCCTTCTTATTTTAGACATATGACAGTGAGTGATAATTTGGATGCATTTTCTATTATCTCTATGTGGGATTTATAATGTTCATTGCATATATTACTTCGGGCTCCTTTGCAAACTGCTTATGTGGCTGCCATGAGCCAATTTTGTCCTTTTGTTTGTTTTAATTTGGGATCCGGAACCCCACGTCCCTATTGAGAAACCATGTGTGAGGCTAGGCTTTTCAAGGCACAACCAGGCTTTGCTTGATGAAAATCATCCAAAGAGTTTATTTTGAAAAAGTCCTATATAACATAATAGGTTCATAAACACCAGGCTCTTGTAGTTCCCATTTCCCACAGACCACCGAAGGGCAAAACACAAATCTCTACCATACATAATCCCCCAGACTGCTGGTCCTGACACCTTTTATACAATTGCAAATTCTCTGCAGCTTCCCCTATGAAACCCAAGCTGCTGCTGGCCTGCCTCTTCATAGGTCAGACAGACCCACCATGCTTCAGGTACGTAAACATAACATATATTACAATAGATTTTACATTGTAAACAGCACATTCCCCTGGTTTTGGTAAAAAACATGGCTCCCAGGTGGTGATACTAAGACAGAAGAGAATAGCGCATTAGTGGCCGGCCTCATGAGAGAAGTAGATAACAGAAGTCAGTTCACACCTCTTCACGCCCAGAAGTTTCCAAACCAGGAAACTAATGTAACCACAACCAGAGTTACAGAAACCTTTTGTAATACTATAAAAAAACATATGTCTTCTTCACATACCTCCATCCTCAAGAGGAAGCTTGTCCTTCCTCAGACATCTTCACTCAGCACCAAACCTTATAAATGATTTGCATTTGGGCCCTCTTCCCTGATCGATGTTCTATCTTAACTAACGCTGCAAATGCTAAATCACCACCTGTTATGCTAGCATTTTGTCTTTCATTGTGTGGATCCAGGTAGGCGGATGATCAGTTACTAAAGTAGACTCTCTCCCTAGTAACTAATAGCATAATTCTTCCAAAGCCATTTAATCACTAGCCCTTCTTTCTCAATAGTTGAGTACCGTTTGTTCTCGTGGAAGAGTTTCCTACTTAATAAGAATCGGGTGCTCCTCAACCATATCTCTTGGCTTAGGACTGCACCAAGTCCATCCCGCTGATGCATCTGTCTATAACAGTGATTGTTGGAAAAGTCTGGGCTCTGCAAGACGGGCTCTTTACAACAAAATTTCCCTTTATTTGCGTAAAAGCCCTTCACACTCATCTTTCCACACCACTGCCTTCTCTCTTGTTCTTTTTGGTCAATCCATTAAGGGAGCAACTATGGAAGCAAAGTCGGGATAACCGTGTATATAATAACCTTACTGTGGTACTTCGGCAAGACCTTATAAAGGATCTGACTTCTTTTTTTGGTGGTTGTACACTAGTCTGATGGAAGTGGCTTTGGACTTTTGAGATTTCGGGCCTGTACCTTCACAGTACCAACAATAAATCCAAGGTAATTTGTTTCCTGAAATCCCAAGAATATTTCGTGGAATTAATTGGTAGCCTGCATTCTTAATTTCAGCTGTGGAGGGTCCTCAAGTGTTGCAATGACCTTTTGAGATGTCCAAATGCAGCATTAGCATATTCAAGCTGTCACTCTTTCATGAGTGGGAGTCACAGCCACACCCCCAGTTCTTGACTGACACTGTATAATGGATGTGGAGGCTGTATAATGAGTACTTCCTGGTGCTGGTGGCCACTCCCCCTGCAGCCTGTCATGTGTTTGTGGTTTAGGAGAGATACAGCACTCCAGGCAGATCCCATGTTACGCAGAACATGTCCAGATTCATGTGTAGCTGTCGTGTCTCTCACATTGTATTAGGAGGATGCAGCGTGTCCAGCAGATGCGCACTCACACTAGCCTTCTTTAACTATACATTACACAAGAACACAACGGACTGAGCAGGGGGAGGAGAGGGATGGGTAACATGGGTTACATCACTGCCTCTGACCATGTACCAGCCTCATTACAGGACTAAACATAATGATTTTACAATGATTATGTATGAAATAACTAGATAAGAACTGGGGATTGGATCCTTGTGACTGCTCCAACAGGAAGAGGTGACAGGACAAGTTGGCACAGACCTATGACATGTGTCCTTTTAAGTTAATGTAATGTCCTCTTTTTTTCTCAACCATCACTACAGATGAAAAGACCAGATTTTTGAATGGTTCAATAACTCCTATTTTTACTTTCCTGCCCTTATTTGCTTGCCTGTACTTAAATTTTTCTGGTATCCTTTCGGCTTCTGTCTGAACTGGAGCAATGGTCCCCCATTTTTATTTCATATGAACAAAGGACACAATGCCAGTTTACTCTCCCAAACGCAGGTGAACTCGAACCTTAATAAGGTTTCTCAAGCACATTGTTGCTCCTTAGATAACTCTTGATTCACAGTACCTTTGACCATTCTGCACACTTTTTTAAACCAATCATATACCTTTTTCTACATATTCTGTGAAGACTCTGTACTGTTACAAGTCAGCGTTAGCTTCTGGATCATTCTCTGTTCTAGCCACGTTTTCAGTAAGTTGACATGTAAACCTTACTTCTGTGTTTTTTATCTGGGTTTTCTCATTCAAAATCACTGGACATTTTCTTTCTGATAACTCTGTATAGGCCCTTGCCATCGTGCCAACAACTTATTTTCACTGCTAGGGAGCAATAGACGAACCTTATCACAAACCCTAATTTGACTTAATTTCTGGAATGTTGATCAACCATTATCTTTTGTAAGCTTTTGCGTTTTTTTTGTGTACATTATCAGGGGCTACATTCTCAATTGTTGCAAAGCCCTCTCTCTCGTTTGTAGAACATATTCCAATAACATTTTTCGATAACCAGGGTGCCCTTCCCAAACCTCTTTATAACATCCAAGAGTCCCCTTTGGTCTCTCCCATATCACAATTCAAATGGGCTAAACCCAGTGGACTCTGTGGTACTGTCACTATGTTTTGTTAACTACCGCTCAGGGTCAGCCCCTCTGTCTGTGGATTGTAAGGAGTAGTCTGAGAAGCTGAATACCAAGAGTTGATAAACGTCATGACACCAAAGAAATGGTAGAATTACTACCGCTGATTCAGTCAGAATACACTAGGTAAACCAACCTGCTAAAGACATTCAGAATTTTCTTCAGCAACCCTCTAGCAGTTTACTGTACACATAGGAATGGGTTTCGGGTACTTGGTACGGTAAATCTACATGTAATAATAAAGCGTTACCTTGGAACGCTTCTCTAATGACTCAATAAATCCATGCCTACTGTATAAATGGTTCATCAACTACTGGTAAAAAACATTGGTATAATTCTTTGGCTTTAGGAGGGACGAAGCAATGTAATGGATACAGGGCACTTACACAATAATCAGATATTGGCCATCATAAACACCAGGCCAATAAAATCGATAAGTAACCCTGGACAATGGTCTTCTTATCAACCCTGTGCCAGCAAAAGGATCGTTATTGTGCCGAGGTTCAAAATACGTGGATCTGATCTTTCTTTTCTGCACAACCAACCAACATAACATAGTACATAGTTTTTAACTGTAAAAACACACAGTCCTTGGTTTTGGTAACACAGCTCCCGGTGGTAATACTAGACAGAAGAGAATAGAGCCTTAGGTGGCCGTCCTAATAGAGAAGTAAATAAGAAGTCCTTCATACACTCTTCACACAGAATTTACCAACCAGGAAACTAATGTTACGCACAACCAGGCTCCATAACCAACATGTTTTCAATACTAATTACAAAAAACATTGTTTTTTTTTTTCACACTAGCCATGCTTTTGGTGAGAACTGGGTCAATTCTTGGTCTCTCTCCCAGAACGATTTTAAATACTGACCTTTTGCACATACTAATTGTTTTTCCATCTCAGATCAGTATTCAACTGTCAGTATCAACAGCATAGCCTAGCGGTACCCAATCTTCCTTGTGGGGGGGGAGGTTAGAAAACCCACATCCCCTATGCAAGTAGCAATCAGCTTAAACACATGTCCAGATGGGAGTGATGTGTCCAGACCTCGACTTCCCAGCGGCAAGAGTCAAAGCATGTAATCCGCAGGTAGCTGAACTACACTGAATAATATAAATTTTTCCCTCCTTGAGTGGCAGTTTTAAAAGGGTGTGCAAAGTGAAGGACGGGTTATCAAAATCAAACCAATTACTTTTTAACCACATGAACCAGTTCAGGTCCCCGCTGTTTATACGGAGGCCCGTTGTTGGATAAATCAGGCTGGCTATGTGGTTCAAGTAACACTGAATGAATCACGTGAGTGTGAAAATGGCTGTTTGTTTCATCTTGTTCCGATTATCAAACTTCCTGCCATCATCCCTCCATTGGAGGATTTTATTGCTATCATAAAGAGCATAAAGTGAGCACCAATAAAAAATAAAGAATCACCTTGGATGGGTTGGCCATTCTACTATTTTTTTCTTTTCACCTTTTTTCATCTATGTAATGTATGGGGCACAATCCTTTTATTCTTTAATGGGCAGTTTCCACTGTTGGTCACCAGACAACCTTTACGGTGATAATGCTTGTGTTTGGCAGTATGTTCTAGTCAATACAAAACTCAAATGAAGTTGCAGGTACTTTCCTCCACATGATCCTATTAAAAACCTATGGGGATCTCATTTGACTCACCAGCATTTTATCAAATTTTTAGCTTATGTTTCATGTGTTTGAAATGGTTCAATTGCAACTTCGTAAAAATAATAATTTTTGCACAAACACACTGATGAATATTTTTTTTTCTTACTAAACCTGTTCATGTTATAAAACAACTAAATCTCATACATCAGACGAGTTAAAACGTCTGTTAAACATTTTTGAGATTGTAGCCCAGTATTCATACAAAACAAGTCAAGTAAAATACATCACAAGTCTACAAACTACTATTACTAAAGCTACATCACTCGTTAAAACTACTTAATGAACTGTCCGGATGACTCACACACACGCAAATAAGCAGGCAAACTTGCAGCAAATTGAATTACAATAAGATATTATAAATACTTAAAGGACATCTAATAAAGGTAAGGGTTTTGCCAACCGTTACCTATGCTCAACTTGATATTGAAAATGATGTTTGCCCACCATGTATCACAGGATCAGCAGGTCCATGAATTTGAGAAAAGAAAAAAAAACATGAGCATATTTTTTAATAACGCAGCAATTCCAAACCATTATGTCAACTAGTGAATGCTTTTTGCTGGTTACATACTAGATCACTACACTAGATGATTTGTCCTTAAAAGCTGATGTGCATCACATATCCCATATTCACGGTTTGGTGTCACCTTCTTGTCGTCTTGTATTTTTTTGTATTGTAAACTTCAGGTTATAGCTGGGCCGCCCAGCTTCGTAACGCCTAACCTTTACCCTAAGAACACCCTGCTCTCAGGAGGATTCTGTGAGAGGACCAAGCTTTACATTGTGTCAATTCCAACAGCTTACAAGAAGGGACAGTTTGGAACTTTATTGGTTTTAAACATTTAAAATGCCCTAACTTGCTGTACTCCTCTTCTTCTACAAAGACAGAGCCAAAGATTGCCACCTCAATATAAAGATTTCTGCAGATTTTTGGTTTAATCTTTATTAATCCCAAAGATTCTGACTACCATGAAGCTGCGGTAATTTGGGAATTAGACACTAGAAGGGGAAGCTGTAATAATTAAGAATGCTTTGGATCCTACTTTGTGTAGAAACTTTGTCAGGAAGTACCTATACAAAAGAACAAGAAACCCTAAAACGTCTTTAATGTGAATTCCATCAAACTGTATTGATTTATATATGCCCTTCCACATGTTTATCCAAGTTTTTTTAGTGCACCTAACCCAGCACGTTATGATTTAATGTAAAGTACATAATTAAGTGGTTAATCTATAGTTAAACAAACGTGCCACAACCTACCTTGGATAGTGCTGCTATTGGCAGCTCAGATGTATAGGTAGTGAATTGAGCTTAGTTACAATAACACTTCCCATGGTCAGGAGAGGAGATTTTTTGGATGAAGCATCCACTGCATAACCCCTTTAAAATAATTATATATCAATCATCTTACCTGAGAGCCCGGTAGGTTGATATATCGTTTGGCTGATTTCCTATGCACCAACATGCAATATTGACTAGCTAACGGATTATTAAAAGGTTTTTTCTAACACTAAACCACTTGCTCATCTCTATAGTCTGTCAATTGGATGGTTTGAACCCTTTTAAATAAGGGACAGAAACATGACCTCCTCTAGCATAATACCACAGTTTTCAAGGGAACCTCTCATGAGGGATTTAAGACCAAAACTGCCACCAATCATAACCAAGATTGAGACATAATCATAATATATTCCATATTCTTAGAAATAGATAAACTTTGACAACATTAATAGAATGACCAGTAAGTAAGTCACCGTAGCGGAAAGGGAGGCATGCTTGAGTGTATCTTTCTGGTTAAATGGAGATCCCACTAGTCCGATACATCATCACATCTGGGTTGCAAGGTGCTGAAGACAGGTTATGTTATGTCTTTTTTCTTTCTGATGACTCCCTAGGTCATTCCTATAATGCGTTCAACATTCTTTCTCTGCATAGCAGTGAGTTCCCCCAAATATATAAGGGTGTCATTGGGATCAGGTCACTGTGCTGCATAAAACTTAATTACAGCTTGTACCCTAAATTCCTCAAGAAGGTTGCTTTAAGGGTTACCGACAGAATAAAATGTCAGGATATTAATTTTTAAACTTCTGGCCCCATTCCTGTTCTTATGGAGGGAATTTTATCAAGACTGTGCAATGGAGATTCCTTGGTCATTTTCAAATTTTAGTGTGATGGTTTTATGATGTTGTCAGGCTTTTTAGAAAGTGAATTTGTCTTGAATGTATAAAAATGTTGCAATGCACACTACCTTCATACCTGCCATCTCAATGAGTTAATTCCTAATGCCACTTTTTTGCAATATCTTTGGACAATATTTGCAGTTTTTCTTGCAACCTAAAAAAGGCAAAAGCCTTTATCTAAGGGTTTATTTTATATTTTCCACCGGTTAAGGGCTAGTGAGTGTGGTTAGGGGTTAGTGAAAAATCAAAAAGAACCACATACAGAAACAAACATTGTAGTAAAGCTTATTGTGTCAAACATAAGTGACACCAAACGGCACTTGAGGCATTGAAATATTATGGCAGAGATTATTATAGTTGAGGACTTGCAACCCAATTTTATGATATCACAGACCAGAACACGCACACAGACACCATCCACAACTGGCAACTTTCATCACTACCCACCTCCACAACCCCAACGATTACAGTGAACTTCATTTATATATTTTCATTTATTTTTACAATTTTACTGGAAAAGACTAATATACAGGAAACTCATTTGTTTTTTGCATCGCCATTTTTTGGAGACGTAACTTTAATATTTTTTTGAGATTGCACGAGCTATTTAGGGCTCATTTTATTACATGTTGAGTGTCCTTTTCAGGTGGTACCCATTTTGTGAAGGAGCTTTTTATGAAAAATGGGACTTTTTGGCGATCACGGGTGTTAAGCGGGTGTCGGCTAAATAACAACCCAGCTTCTGGCGCCGTCTCCGTTCAGGCTTGACGTAATTGATACTGCAAAATTCAGGAACGCAACGCCGGCCACGTCATACTATTACGTCAAATGTCGTTAAGGGGTTAAACTCGTCCCAACTGCCCATGACACAAACTTCTTTAGGCACTTTCTTCTGCTGGGCCTAAGAAGTAGGCACATCAGCGCTTGCACACAGCGCTGTGTTTTGCCTACTTCTTAGGCCCACAGAAGAAATGCCTAAAGACGTGAGCACCGCCAGCACTGCCACCGGCTCTTTAGACCCAGCGTCATGGGACCCCTGGGTCCCATAGGGGTTTAATCCGGTGCTGCTGGGTTCTGACAGACCCAGTCCAGCTCTGATGAAACATCTCACATTTGTGCGGGTTGTTTCCCGCTGTAACTGTACAGGTCAAAAAATACAGGTTTCTAGTTTCCACAGCAGCAGATCAGAGCTCCGCTTTCATTTTCCCCACAGATGTCTACAAAATACAGCTGAGCTCTGGAACAGTTCTGCTCTCAGACGAAAAATCCCCTCATAGTGTGAAGGCTGGCATAGCACCATGATTATATACACTTTCATTATACAAAGCATACAAATTTTCAACTGAAAGTGAACAGCTTTTACTTTTAGCAGCGCTCCAGCGTCACCTACCCACATGTAGCAACGGCCATCCGTGCACAGACAAATCGCTTTCTACACTGTGCCCACATTTACTAAGGGCCGCTAGTTTTCTGTCAGCTTTTGCCTGTACTTTTCCGTACAAACCTTCTTGCACATTATCCTAATGTCTGAGACACATTTCTGGCACAAACAAACGGCAACACTTTATTTCGCACCCTGCCTACACGGCAAACACACTTTTAGTGCAGATTACACTACTTAGTACCTACTGTTAAGTAAATGTGAAACTGTGTGTGCAAATGGTCAGTCCCCCTAGCTAAGAGTAATTGTGCAGCCTTGTCAACCAACACCCCCCACCGGGCCTAGCCCTTAAGGGAGTCCTGGAGTCAGCCGGGCCCCGCGGTACCGGAGGGCTGGCAGTGCGGCCAACATTCTCTGTTGTCACGGTGCCTTGGTACGGGGAACCGAGGGCTGTCCTACGCCTTGGCTAGTTCTCCGTCAGGGTGGTGTTGGCAAGAAAAGATGAGGGAGAGGCTGCTATAAGCGGATCTCCGGGGGCAACCTTCATGTCCCAAGTGTGAGTCTCTGGGTGATGGACATGTGCCGTGATGAAGGCAGCCCGTATTTAGCAGGGACCAGACTGAGGCAGAAGTTAAGCAGAACAACTTACCGTTTATTGCAACCGGCAGGAACTGCAGAAAACCGTTGCCTTTACAGGTAATGGAGTGCCGAAATGTGAGTTGGGGAGGGAGCCTCAGGAGATAGTTCACCAGCCTGATGGTAGAGGTGCAGTCTGGGTGGCAGTCTGTGTCCTATATGAAGCCTTCAGCTTGTCCTGTAGAGCTTCAGGCATCACTTCAAAGTAAGATGATGATACCCCTTTCCTCACTACAACGAACCTCTATCTAATAGCTCCACTCTTCAGAGTCCGGGGCAGGCTCTTCCCCCTGCTCTGGTATGGGCCCAGACTGAATACGCACACACTCACCACTAGTCTATACAAGATCTCTCTCAATAGAAATCCTTGCTGAAAGAACTCTGGAAAGACCCAGAACTTCCTGGGCCAGAGTTTTTATTACCGTTCCCTTTGGTCAGGTGGTGGCCTGCTCCTCCAATCACAGCTCAGCTACAGAGCATCATGAGGTACACAGCTTGGTTGACCAGAATACCTCATACATTAACATCTGCCTTGCCAGGCAGGATTAACCACTGCAATTTCCCTTTGATCCTATAAGACATGTAGTGTAATGTGATTTTTACCTCAGGTGGGACGTATTCGCAAGCACTCCTCGCCATTGCATCGGGGGGTGTTGCATACCCCGGGGGCATTGAAAGAGCCGCCTCCAGGCCGACTATAGTGTTTTGGGGCACAGAAGGGGGCTAAGGGCACTTCTATGAATTGCATGCTATGTGAGTGTAGGGAAAACAGCCCCTGGTCCTGGAACAGGCACCTGGTTTGGTGTCGGACTAAGACAAAAGATAGCTGTATGACAGTGGTCGCTGACGACATTAAACCTAACTGTACATTTAAAGGAACGGTGGTGTCATGTTCCTGTAATCCACTCCTTGCACCAAGGAGGCCTGTAAATATTTGTTTGATCAACGCTTCTTCCCTGGCGGCAATTATATAGTGTCTAATCTGCATTGTCGTTAGCATGATGCGACAGAGTACCTCCTGAACTGACAACCTTAACCCTGTATTGTGGGCATCCAGTGCCTAACTGTTAACACCACTCCCGGTCCCCCTAAGACCCCCCGCAGTTTACGGACGAAAACCCCCATGTTGCAAGACCTCATTTGAGAGATTCATGTAGCGGTCAGTGTTTTCACACAAGAGACGGTCCGACACAGCCCACTACAACCTGAAAAGCCCTATGAAAGGGTTCAATGAAGAACTACTGGCAGATATGACAGTGGGCCAATATTTTTGTAAACTCACATTGGCTGACAGCCCAATGGGTACCCATCTTATAACATAACGTATCGATGATAGGCTACTCAGAGTAGCACGGTACAAATGTCTCTTTCCTGCAAAGAAAAGGCATAAAAAAGTGCAAACAGAATGTCCCTCCCTAAGAAGGAAGGCATTAGTGCAAATGAAATAAATTACAATTGCAACTTTTTCCTGGCGTTGGGCAACAGACTCTCAGAAGTGCTCTACTGCCAAGTCCATCTTCTGGTTACAGCCCCTTGCGGTGGGGAAAGTGCAATGAAGAAACAAGGGTCTCTCTATTTGAGAGGACGAGTCCCTTGATGACATCCTGCTGTGGCAGAGGAATGGGTGCTATCATAGCAACAACAATGTATATCTCTTGACTGAGATAAATAAGGGTAGATCTCAGGAAAGTCTCTGGCTCTTTGGATAATGGAGATAAATACACATCTATGTACAATGGACCAAAGTAATACCTGGAGAGGGCTACAGCCCTCAGGGATTAGTTCATATCGCTGGGTTCATCAAAGGGACAGATCCGGCTCCAGCGGAGAGTCCTGTTTATCCTCAGCGGGAATAGATGCGTCTGGGGGACACCCGGTGGCCAGCAGTAGGTACTGCAGGTGCGCAACCTCCTCCAGACCTTCAGGGGGAGGAGCGCTGTCGCCCGGAGGTGTCGCGTTTCCAGCGTGGGCTCACCTGATCCAGGGACCACAGAGGGGTCTGAAGAGAAAATAAATGGAACCTGCGGCAGCGCCGGCGGCTCCTCCTTCCGTCTCCAGTGTCTTCTGGGCCGGGTCATCACCCCCTGGTATGTGGCAATGGCGAAGAGGGCCTAGTGGAAGCCTCCGTACAGGCTCACCAGCCGGGATGTCCTCACCCACGGAAGAGCCGCGGACCCTGGCAACGCTCCCTAGCATGGGACCCTGTTGGGGTGGCGCCTGTATCAGCCCGGCCCCTGGATGGCATGGGCCCCTTCCTTACAATTACGGTTGATGGGGCATTCACATGGGTCCCCTCCCGGGGACTCGCAGACGAGGAGGAAGTGTTCGGGGATTCCTGCCACTCGTCTCTCAAACCAGTCCCGTCCCTGCGAATTAACGGTCCTCATCGGAGTCGGGGATTCGGATCAACTCTCCAGCCGCCCATGGTCCTCGGGTCCTCCTGCAGGTAGAACTCATGCACTCGCCTGGCTGAGGTTGTGCTGGTGCCCGGCAAATCAGGCTCTACGGACCGGCGGGGTAGAATACACTTTCCCGTCCGGTATAATCCTGGGTTATCGAACCAGTAGCCCCTTCCGCTTGTCGAGAACCTGACCATGCCGGTGTGCGGTTCTTCTCGACCCAAGCTCCAGCTGTGTGATCGCCGGCCATATACTGCTGGGGGGCCTCCTTTTCTCGTCGTCGCGGCCTAGACAGCGTCTCGGCGTCGCCGGCGGGCGGCTTCACCTCGTCCGGCCTCGAGGCTGCGTAGTGCCCCGTGCTGGGGCTCGTGGCTCCGGTGCAGGCTCGTTCGCCTGGGGCGACAGGTAGTGGCGAATAAAACAGGCAGGAACCACCGTAGGGTCAGGAACCACCCTGGCGGGGCTAGCAGGCCGCGTAGCCGGAGGAGTAGGCCTCGGAGCAGGTGGGGCGTTCATCTAGGCCCAGGCGTTGCTCGTCAGGAGTCGGGGCCTCTCCACGTGGCGCCTCCACGTGGGCCCGCGCTACCAGGAATGGCAGCCGGGATCGGGACTCCAGGATCCGCCCTGGAGGAATCGGGTATTTGCTCACCGTCTGGTAGCAGGTCCGGGTTGGAGAAAGCCCTAGTTAATTCCTCGACTGCAGCGATGTCCAGCGGGGGGTCGTCGACGGGCTTTGCCGAGACTACCACCCATCGTTTTCAAAACTTCGTAAAGTCTGTCTCTCCACAGGAAGGAAGGCGGAGTACCCCACATGATGCAGTCCCTCACCGCTCAACATCCAACTTTGATAACTGGCGCTTCTCTGGCAGGGCAGAAGTCCGCCTCGGGCAGGGGTGGAGTCCCGATTCCTTCCCCGCCAAAAGCTGTGGCGGGCTCTAATTTTTGTCCTGCGCCCCAGGAGGCTGTGTTTCGCGCCATTCGCGGCGTGGGTGGAGCTTTGTGCGTCATCTGGATTTCCGCCAGTGAAGGTTTTTGGGCGGCTTGAATTATTTGCTGCGCCACAGTTTCTGAAGGTAAAACTCTTCAGGGCGCGCAGCACCGGATGTAGCGAGCTGGTACAGTCTTGCAGGGATTAACCTCTTGATTGCTGTAGCGAACGCTCGCGCACTTTGCATCAAGTATAACGCAGTTCAATGTGAAACACACACAGTTTACTTTGGGCCTAAACCCGGATTGGCAGCAGGGTAGGCAGCACATGTCCTTTTTCTTAATAAAAGTACAGTTCCTTTATGCCAGGATAAGGCACAGAAGTATTATCCGTGATTCGTGACGCCACGTGCAACACCAACCCGAACCGGGGCCTAGCCTTAAAGGGGAGGCCTGGAGTCAGCCCGTGGGCCCCGGTACCGGAGTTGCTGGCATTGCGGCCTAAGGCATCGCTGTTGTCACGGTGCTTGGTACGGGGACCGGAGGCTGTCCTACATCGGGCCGGTCTCCAGCAGGGTAGGTTGTTGCAAGAAAAGATGGAGGGAGAGGCTGCTATAACGGATCTCCCTGGGGCAACCCTTAATGTCTCAAGTGTGGAGTCCTGGGTGAATGGACAGGGTGCCGGTGATGAAAAGCAGCCGTAATTAGCAGGGACCAATCGAGGCAGAATGCGTCAAACAACTACAGTTTATTGGGCAACCGACAGGAAACTGCAGAAAAACTGCCTTTTAACAGGTAGATGTAGTGCCGCGATGGTGATTTGAGGGAGCCTCAGGAGATAGTCAACCAGCCTGGATGTAAGAGGGCAGGCTGGGTGCAGCCCTGTGTCCTTAAGGAAGCTTCAGCGTTGTCCTGTATAGCTTCAGGCATCACCTTCAAGGTAAGATGATACCCCTTTCCTTCCCACTCAAAACACTACTCTAGTCTAATCGCTCCCACTCTTTCAGAGGCAGGGGCTAGGTCTTCCTGCCTCTGGTATGGGCCAGACTGAGATACGTCACACACTCACTACTAAGTCTATACAAGTCTCTCTCACTAAATCCTTGCTGAAAGAACTCTGGAAAGAACCCAGACATTCCTGGGCAAAGGTTTTAATTACCATCCCCTTTGGTCAGGTGGTGCTGCTCCTCCATCACATCTCAGCTACAGAGCACAGGATGTAACAGAACATTGTTTGACATAATTACATCATACATTAACATCCTCCTTGCCAGCAGGATTAACCACAGCAATTTCCTTTGATCCTAATAAGGACCCTGTAGTGTAATTTGATGTTACCGACCTACAGGTGGGACGTATTTCCAAGCACTACCTCGCCCTTTGGCAAATCGGCGAGGTGTTGCCCTTGTTCTCCTCACCTCCTATCCCCCACCGCTATACCATGGCAGGGCCACTGTGGAGCAATAGCTGGTGTAGGAACCAATAAGAGGCGTTACCTGGATGGGGGAACTCTTTGGGGATATTTAAATCATGACTGAATTTAGTTTTTCTTTTTTAAGAAAATGCTTGGTTACAAACTGTGATTCCATATGTATACCAAGTACTTTTATTACATACAGATATACTTACAGAATAATTGGAGAGATTGTGAAGAAGTTTCTGATGCAGTGAACTTCACTCCATAATCTAGCTGTTCCCAATGTGTTAGTGCCTGCTTTCCCCTGGTCTGTGTTTCAAAACGGTGTCCTTTTACTGCATGTACAAGACATCATTCCTGAATAAAAAATAACCTTTTAATTCTTATCATTTAACGGATAATAAATAAAATTTCAGTGTGTATAGCAGATGACAAGACTGATATTTATATAAGCTTTTTTTTAATGGTATGGTAGATATCTTGGTCTTCTCGGGGATCTTAAGAACGATGCTGGAACCTAGGAGTAGTTGTGTATCTCTGGTAAATCTTTCACTGGAAAATTGCCAGGTTAAGCGAAAGCTTTAAGTTTATTAAAAAAATTAGCAAATGTAAGTGAGATGCCAGAATGACACAGAATCTCAATGAAGAATAAATAGCAAGAATTACTTCCCGATAATATAAGGCACTCTACAGAGGCAGAGAACACACATTCACCACATACACAACACAAACATCGAAAGCCCTTCATCCTCTGCAGTCGAACAGTCTTGGCAGTCACCATTACCTTCCCAATCAAAGTGAATCTATCCGGTGCCTCTGGCAGCATAAATTAGTTTATAAAAAAAAAAAAGAAAAAAAAAAAGGATCTGCATATCTATCAACATTCCATTTACCAATGTGGGAAGCTTAGAGGCTCCAGGCCCCCAATTGAGTAAATCCCTCTTCTACCTGTAGAACATTAATAAACAAAAAGAGCACTCACAATTTGGCCTCTATACACAGGCCGAGAAGACACAACTTGAAGGAAGGAGCCTCAGGAAGGCCTCGATGCTCATTAATTTAGGAATGAATATCCATCAATAGTGCAGAATGGATAGGCAATTCCCACCCATGTGAAAAAGGTACCCGTACCCCCCAACATCTTGTAATTGATCAGAAGGAAAGTTTGTGCATCTGATGCAAATTCAAAGTTGTCATCTATATTCGGTGTAGCCATTTGACCAGTATCAGCTGGTCCCGGCACTGACCCGCACTACCAGTTATGTGTAATTTTTTACGGTGACGGTCCTCTAAGCTCAGTAATATCCCTCTGCAGATAAACAAGCTAAAGCTCTCTCAGGGTTGAGTAGAGTGTCCATTAAACTGTTTATAGAGGAGAGTAAGGTTTTGGTGAGATTTTAGTCTGGGCAAGCTTTTAAGGACTGTGCTCAATCTTCAGCCATCCCTCTAAACTGCCCCCCCCAGAGCGTGATGTAATACCTAAGGCGTGGGAGCCACGCGAAATCTCTTGACCTACAGTCCTTAAGAGTTCCATTCTGGAACAATGGTATTTAAACTCCTTTACGTGTCCCAAAAAGACCTTAGAAAGAAAGCACACAATAAAGTCCCGCCCACCAACACAAATCACCTGTGTATGGTCCTCCTAGTGTTGTGCCTAGAAGGGATCTACTCCTTCATAAAATAAAGTATTCTAGGCTCTCTTTAAGTTAAAATTGCTTGTTTATTTGTGTGGCCAGAATCTTGTAATGTTTTGGCAAATTCTTTGCCTTTGTCACCTCTAAGAAAATACATTCAGTGTGAGTGTATTTGGAAAAAATGTATACAATATTACATGGCAAAGGATAGATAAAGTGATTTCAATAGAAGATGATAGCAACATTGGGATCACAAATCAGGCCCATATGATAAAGCCTTGAGAGCCTGGGAGATGTGGTTATTAATAACATAGTATACATATAACAGCAGGTATATCATGGTCCGGGCTAATGTGTGACAAGAGTTTAGGAAATACATTGAACAGTTATGTTGAAACAGTCTCTACCGACAACATACATTGTTGTAAGTGGCAAGGATAAGCTTTACTCACGGGCCGCTGAAGAGAAAAAGAGAAAGTGGATCTTTAATTCGTTATGTTATTTTACAAAAAAAAGGTCTGAACACCTCACAGAGACTTGGTAAAATTAAAATAAAACATCACTTTATTATTATTTTCAAAACATTGCTTCTTATCATGTAACATTTGGAGACATTTTTTTTCCTACGCCACCTTAAAAATTATGTAGTCTGTCCTGGGAATTGTTCGTTTTTGAAGTTGTATGGCATAGAATAGCCATTTTTAGCAGTGAAATAGTTGATTCTATGAGTGTGTGGCACATTAAATGTTTAACAACGTCTACTTTCTACCAGTGGAGTGTATGCAACTGTATATTATCCCAAGAATTCTTCACCTAAGTAACTCACATACAACCAACCAAATTTTCAACGGCTATTGCTATCTATTTGGTGTCCGATTGGAGCATTTTCCCCGTAAAAAATAAAAAATCATTTTCGACTAGCTGTTGCATACACTGACTGCCAGTATGTAAAGCGTCCATACCTTATGTCCAACCCGCCCACTTCCGGAAGTGACATACCACGACCCCCTTTGATCAGAAGTACATGCCATTTTGATCTAGTCCCTATGTCTCTCCCTTTTTATGGGGTGCTGTAGGTGAGGTGCAGGGTTGTTGTATGTGTGGGTACTCAGCTGTGCAAGTGAACCCCATTTTATGTGAACTGTTGCAGATTCATATAAATTTGATGTCACACAGAGTTTAAAACTTTAATTGTATATTAATTTATGCAGTGTTCTTGTTAGGATCTGGATCCTCTGGACCACCCCGCGTGAGATTTAACTATCCAACACCCGTAACCGAGACTAGCGGACACCCCTTGTTTTCAAATCCCCAGAGCCCGCCGCAAAGTCGGGTTGGACTTGCTTGCGGCAGGATACCACTAGGGAGGTCGTTCCCAGGTGTGACTAGCCCACGGTGGCAGCCGAGGTCGAGGTACCTTAGAGCGGATGACAATCTCGTAACAGGTCCCAGGCACAGGCAATGAAGGTGATTGGCACTAAGTCCCGACCCAGAACTTGTCGTACGTGTGCTGTGGGACTCAAGTCTGGAAGTACACCAATATGTCATCGAGGTAGACCACGACACACGTAATAAAGAAGGTCCGAATAAATGTCTTTCACCAACTCCTGAAAACAGCAGGTGCATACACATTCCAAAGGGCATTACTAGATCTCAAATGCCCGTCACGGGTGTTAAACCCGTCTTCACTCTCACCTTTGCGGATCCGGATAGTTGTAATCACCCACGGAGGTCCAGCTGGAGAACACCTTGAACCACGTAGTCGATCAAAGATTTTCTGTAATCAACGGCAGGGGGTAACGGTTTTTTTTTACCGTGATCTTATTCAGAATCCCACATAGTCGAGTACAGGACGTAGGAACCGTCCTTCTTGGGTAACAAAGAAGAAACCTGCGCCAGCCGGAGAGGAGGACTTGCGTATAAAACCCCTCTGCAGTTCTCCTTGGTAGTCCGGACATGCTAGAGACTCGGTACGCAAGGAGGATAGAACCACTACCTCGGGGAGGAGTGGCGCCAGGAAGAGATCCACAGGGCAATCATAGGGACGATGTGGTGGGTAGAAATCTATCTCCCGCCCTGCTCTTGGAGAAACTCCGAACAGTCCCCGATAAAAGCTGGCAGACCCCTCCAGAGACTTGGGAGCCAGAGTCAAGTCCTCACAGGTAGCGGACGGGGCATCTGCATACACAACGTGAATCACAGTTCGGGTCCCCGAACGGAGGAATGCCCGTAAGGACCAGTCCCAGTACATGGGCATGAAGCTGCAAACCATGAAGACCCACAGTCGAGCAGATGTACTGTGGGGCAGCACAAAACAAAGAAGTCTCTCTTGATGTAGGGCACCACTTGCAGAAAGCAGGGCTCTGCTGTGCGAACAGATGGCACAGAGAGAATCTGACCATTGACCGAGCATAGACATGGCTTCTCTCGAGACCGAACCACGGGACGTGATGCCGATAGACCAAGGCTGCTCCACGAAGTTCGCTGTAGAGCCCGAGTCCAGGAAGGTCATTAACCTTGATCTGGGTACCGTTGCCAACGCTGAGAGCACGGAAGAGTCAGACGGAATACTGTACTTACACCTATGGACGCTTCTCCCAGAACCTGGTGCTTGCTTTTCCCGACGTTGAGGACGGACAGGACGGAACGATTAAGTGCCTGCTGGCACATTACCGACAGTAGGTTCTCTGTCGCGTCTTGCTGAACGCTGCTTGTAGAGTGAGCCGGTTTCGGTCACCCTGAATGGGTTCCACGCAAGATTCAGGGCCGGGACCTGGACCGGCTTTGGAAGACTGGCACCAGGCGAGGAAGCGTCTAACACGGCCTTGGTGATACTCTCTAGCGAGTTCCTCAGCTCCGCTCCTTAAACCCAAACATCAATTCTAGTGGGGGGCCAAGTATGAGGTCATCAGAGTAGATGAAGAATCCCGGAGCTGCCAGTGCGTCCTTGACCTGCGCAGAGACCCTTTCTTAAATGTAGCGTGAGCTGCTCTTCACGCAAGGTCAGAAGCCAGGGTGCGGAATTGTACTGCTACACTCCCACCGATGAGTTTGCCTGACGCAAGTTCACAATGCGACTCCCAGAGGAGGCTCGGTCTGGTTCCTCGAAGACTGACCGAACTCTGACAGAAACGCAGTGAGGCTAGACACAACCGTGTCATCTCTGTCCCAAGCGGAGTAGCCCAGCCAGGGCTTCCCGGAAAGAAGGCTGAGGACAAATGCCACCTTGGACCGCTCTGTGCAATTTGCGACGCATGAGTTCTATGTGCAAGGACACTGGTTTATGAAGCCCCTGCACTCTTTGGATCTCCATCATACTTGCCGGCAAAGAGAGCTTAGCCTGGGTTCAGCAGCAGAAGATAAGCCGGGTTAGCAGGGGTCGCAGCGGCCGCTTCAGAGACTGTGCTGATGTTGTAGCAAAGTGTTGTTGTAGCATGCGGTGACTTGCTCTAGCGATTCCGCTGTGCTGCAATCTGCCGGGACTGGTGATCACGATTGTGGCGAGATCAGGCGACTGGGAGAAGGAGCCTCGGCGGGATCCATCGCCGATCTTACTGTTAGGATCAGTGGATCTTCTGGACCACCGCGGGAGATGTAACTAGCCAACACCCGAACCGGAGCCTAGCAGCACCTGGTTTTCACCAGAGCCCGCCGCAAAGCGAGTTGGAACTTGCTGCGGCAGGATACCACTAGGTACGTATCGTACTAGCCCACGGTGGCAGCCGAGGTCGAGGTACCTTAGCGGATGACAAACTTGTAGTCGGGTCCAGGCACAGGGTCGGGCAGGCGGCAGAGATGCAACGTCAGGTTCAAGTCCGGGGTCACAACAGGAGGTCCAGGCAGGTGGGAACGGGAACACCGGCACACAGCAACAGGAGAAACAGGTAACACGGCAACACAGGACTCAGGAACGGGAACACACATTAATACACTGGAAAGCAGAATACAGAATACGCAGAATACAGGAATACACAGGAACACAGCATACTCGCTAGGAAGCTTTCTCTAAGGCTAACAGCGCCAAAGATCCGGCAGGAATAATGGGAAACAAAGGGTTATATACAAAACAGGAAATGACCAATACTAATCACCTGTGCGCTGGCCCTTTAAATTTTGAGACAGTGCGAGACCTAGTCCCCACGGAGAGCGGAGCCGGAGAGGTGAGTGCAGCGGAGCGACCGGGCAGCGGAGGGAGGCACGGTGCACCCGCAGTCCGCGATATGGATCGCAGGGTGCCCGCAACGGAGGCAAGGGTGCACCCGCGATCCGTGGTATGGATCGCGTGGTGCGCGTGACAGTTCTTAATTGAAGTAGAATTGAAACCCCCTTTGATTCTGTCCTATTTCCCTTTCTCCCTTTTTATGGGGTGCCCTGTATGTAGTGTTGTGCATTGTATGGCATGTGTATTGTGTGGGTGCAGTGTGAAACCCCCCCCCCTTTTATCCATAGGATGTAATGTTGGATGCCTGGAGGCTGTGCAAGAGTGAAACCCTTTATTATCTAATGCAGTGTTCTTAACTGAAGTATAAATTGAATTCAAGTATAATTTAATGAAATTTGTTGTGATCTCGGTTTATATTATCTAGGTTGTAATTAGAGATGAGCGAACACACTCGTCCGAGCTTGATGCTCATTCAAGCATTAGCGTACTTGTAACTGCTCGTTGCTCGGACAATACTTCGCCAGCTCGAGAAAATAGCATCTCCCGCCGTTTGATTTTTGGCGGCCAGAAAACAGAGCCAATCACAAGCCAGAGATTCTGCACTCCGCCACATGACGTGGTACCCTTACACTCAAGTACAGTGGTTGGCTGGCCTGATCAGGTGACCCTGGAATAGACTAGCCCCTCCGCGCTGCTGGCATCATTCTCTGTCTGGATGCCGTTAGGAAGAGCTGCTGCAGGGATAGCGTTAGGCTGTTTATATTAGCTTACTGTTAGGAAGGAGTGAGTCTACAAGAACCCAACAGCCCTTGTTGGGCTAAATAGCGTTATATATAATATATTTTTTTTTTTTTTTGCTTGTGGCTGGGCTTTGCTGGTACTAGTAGTGCCTAGTACCATATTGTGAGGAATTTGCAGGGAGACTTGGGAACGTTCTATTTAGCTCTTAGAGACACACATATCCATCTCAAACACCTAAGTGGGACAATTTATTAGGGGTTTGATTGAATTAGGCACAGTCTGACGATTTTTTTTTTTTTTCAAAACTTTAAGTGACTTAAAATCCAGTTCTTGTGTGCTGTTAGAAACTAGGCATACAAGAACCCAACCGACAGTCTGACGATTTTTTTTTTTACTTTTATTTATTTTTTTATAACTCAAAGTCATCAGGCACAGCACAAATCCAGTTGTGTGCTGTCAGTGTAGGTTAAAAACTAGCCATGCAATAGGATAATCGTTTTGTAAAAAAAAAAAAAACACACACAAAAACACAATAAAAACAAAAAAAAATCCCCAAATTTAAAGTTTACACTTTAATTTGGGAAGTTGAACCCGAGGGCTAGGGGTAGAGGACGAGGGCGTGGACGTGGGCGACAACACTGCAGGGGTCAGAGGCCATGTCCTGGGCAGGGAGGAGACACCACCTGCTGATGAGGGAGCAGGGGAACGCCGCAGAGCTACACTCCCTAGGTTCATGTCTCAATTACTGGGACTCGTGGTAGAGCACAGTTGAGGCCAGAACAATGCGAACAGTGATATCGTGGATTGCGGACAATGCTTCTAGCCATTTGTCCACTAGTAAGTCTTCCACGCATTCACCCATGTCACCGAAATCAGCACTCCTCCAGCTCCTCCCTCAGCCTCCTTCCCCCCAATCTGCCCCCATCCCAGGAACATTTGGCATTTGAACCGGCATACTCTGAGGAACTGTTTTCTGGACCCTTCCCAGAGTCCACAAACCACTTGTCCGGTTTGCTGCTGAGCTCTTTTCCGATGCCCAGGTTTTCCACCCGGTCGCAGTCTGTGGGTGATGATGACATGTTGATGTTTGTGGAAGAAGTGTGTAAAGAGGTGTCGGATGATGAGGAGACACGGTTGTCAGACAGTGGTGAAGTTGTTGTCAGGGCAGGAAGTCCGAGGGGGAGCAGATTGAGGGATCGAGGATGATGAGGTGACAGACCCAGCTGGGTTGATAGGCCGGTGAACACAGTGCTTCTGAGACGGAGGCGAGTCCTCGACGAGAAAAGGTTGGAAGAGGCATTGAAGGGCCAGAGCTGGTGCATCAGCGCCAAATGTTTCACGTAGTCAAGCTCCCGTGGCGAGGGCTAGATTTCGGAAGTCTGGAGGTTCTTTAAAGAACACCAGATGACCGAATGGACTGTGGGTGTGCAACCTGTGCCACACCAAGATCAGCAGGGTTCCACCACTACTAGCTTAACTACCACCATGTGCGCCAGGCATATGAATGCTAAACACCCCACTCATGGCACCAAGCCCGTTCACCTCCGGCCGGGCACACCCACTGCTCCTTCTCCTGTGTCATCTGCTAGTCAGCCCCCTGGCCAGGACCCTGGCCCAAACACCTCCCATGCGAAAACCACACCTTCGCCTCCACGATCCTCCACAGCATCCACCAATGTCACCATGCGCAGCATTCAGCTCTCCATACCCCAGACGCTGGAGCGAAAAAGGAAGTATAGTGCAACCCACCCACGCCCAGCCCTCAACGTCCACATCTCCAGATTACTTAGCATGGAGATGCTGCCCTATAGGCTGGTAGAACCGAGCCTTTCGCAACCTCATGGCGGCGCCACCCCTCAGTATTCGGTCCCCAGCCCCACTACTTTCCCCGATGTGCCTCCCACCCGCAGCACCACGTGTCAAGAACATCATCCATGCCCTACTACTAACGCCGTTTCTGACAAGGTCCACCTGACCACGGACACGTGGACGAGTGCTGCCGGGCAGGGCCACTATATATCGCTGACGGCACATTGGGTTAACTTGGTGGAGCTGGGGCCGAGTCCGACCCTGGGGCTGGTCATATACTGCCACGCCGAGATTGCGGTCCTACCTACTCGGTCATGATCTTTCAGCCTACTATGCCTCCTCCTCCCACCCTCCCTCCACCTCCCCACCTCCTCCTTTGAATTACCATCCGTGTGCGGGCACCATCAGTCGGTAGCTCTAGGCACAGCAGTAGTGCCATCGCTAGCGACAGCAGGCGGTGCTCACCTGCTAGGCCTAGCGATAAAGGCACACCGCCCAAGAGCTATTACAGGGCATCATGGCGCAGACTGCTCTGTGGCTGGCACCGCTGAACCTGAAGCCAGGCATGGTTGTGTGTGACAATGGCCGTAACCTGGTGGCGGCTCTGCAACTCGGCAGACTGACACATGTGCCATGCCTGGCCCATGTGTTAAATCTCATAGTTCAGCGTTTCTCTCAAGACATACCCAACCCCAATCTGTCTGATTTGCTCACGAAGGTGCGCCACATCTGTGCGCATTTCAGGAAGTCCAGCACAGATGCTGCCACTCCAGGGCAGCGCAGGGCCGCCTCCAACTGCCCGCTCACCGTGTTTGTTGCGACGTGCCACGAGGTGTAATTCAACATTAACCATGTTATCCAGAGTTTACCAGCAGCGCAGACTATTGTAAACTTGCAGATGTCAACTTCCCCAGCGAAACTGGTAGTCAGGTCAGTCACTTCCTCAAGTCTACAATGAGGAGTGGACGTGGATGTCTGATATCTGTCAGGTGCAGAGTACTTTGAGGAGTCAACACAGATGGTCAGTGCGAAGCCGCCATCATCAGCCTCACCATCCCGCTACTTGGCCTGTTGAAAAACTCTCTGGTCAGCATAAGTCGGAAGCTTTGCGCTCGTCACAAGAGACGTGGGAAGAAGATTCCTTTTGATTGCCAAAGCACCCATCAGGTCTGTTTCTCAGCGCACATCGGAGGTGGTGGAGGAGGATGAGGAAGAATGTTTGGCGAGACAGAGAGGGTAGCATGTTCAGTCCTTCACTGTTCAGCGGTATGGGCAAAAGAAGAGAGTTGGAGGAAATGGAGAGTCAGCCGTGAGGGGAGTGATTCTTGCGCGTTGGTACTCTGGCGCATATGGCAGATTTCATGCTAGGCTGCCTATCCCGTAACCCTCGCGTTCAAGAATTTATTCCAGCACGGATTACTGGGTATTCACTCTCCTGGACCAAGGTACAAGCAATCTTTCCACTCTCATCCCTGGAGGGAAGGAGTGTGGAATGCATGAATACCAGCAGGCCCTGGTGCACAAGCGAAACAGTATTTCCCTTCTGACACGCGCTAGCGGCAGAGGCGTACTTGTGGGCGACAAGTAGTGAGGGAGAGTAGGCGAGCAGGCAGCTTGTCCAGCACTGTAGAGGTACGCTTTACAGGCCTTTGCCAGATTTATGTCACCCCCACCAAGACACTGTCACCTGTCCCCAGTCCCGGCAGAGTAGGGCTGATCTTACGAAAGATGGTGTGGGAGTACATAGCTGACCATACCATCATCCTAAATGATCACACAGCTCCCCTACAACTACTGGGTTTCAAGCTGGACATGTGCACGAACTGCGCGCTGTACGCCTCGGAGGTTCTTGCCTGCCCTGCCACTAGCGTGTTGTCTGAGCGGGTTTTCAGTGAAGCTGGTGGCATCATCACTGAAAGCCTACACGCTTGTTTGACTGACGCGCTGACAGGCTGACGCTTATCAAATGAATAAAGCCGGATTTCTCAGGATTTCCATTCTCCCCAGGTGAGGAAGCTCAACCTGAATAATTTATGCACTCCTCCTCCTCATTTTCCTCTTTCCTTTTGTACCTAAAGCAGAGGAACTGGCTATTTTTGCCAGGGCCAACTGGCTCTAGCTAGTACCTATGTCTAATGTACACAGTCGTCTTTTAGCTGCCTCCACACAGTTGTCTCCATTGCTTAACCTGACCGGAACTCTGACAGAAACGCAGTGAGGCTAGACACAACCGGATCATCTCTGTCCCAAAGCGGAGTAGCCCAGGCCAGGGCTTTCCCAGAAAGAAGGCTGAGGACAAATGCCACCTTGGACCGCTCTGTGGCAAATTGCGACGGCATGAGTTCTATGTGCAAGGAGCACTGGGTTATGAAGCCCCTGCACATCTTTGGATCTCCATTATACTTGCCGGGCAAAGACAGGCGTAGCCTGGGTTCAGCAGCAGAAAGATAAGCCGGGGTAGCAGGGGTCGCAGCGGCCGCTTAAGGAGACTGTTGCTGATGTTGGGTAGCTAGTAGTTGTTGGAGCATGGCGGTGACTTGCTCTAGCTGATTCCGCTGTGCTGCAATCTGCCGGGACTGGTGGATCACGATGGTGGCGAGATCAGGCTGACTGGGAGAAGGAGCCTCGGCGGGATCCATAGCCGGATCTTACTGTTAGGATCAGTGGATCCTCTGGACCACCGCGGGAGATGTAACTAGCCAACACCCGGAACCGGAGCCTAGAGGCACCTGGTTTTCACCAGAGCCCGCCGCAAAGCGGGTTGGACTTGCTGCGGCAGGATACCACTAGGTCGTTCCCAGGTGTGACTAGCCCACGGTGGCGGCCGAGGTCGAGGTACCTTAGCGGATGACAAACTTGTAGTCGGGTCCAGGCACAGGGTCAGGGCAGGCGGCAGAGATGCAACGTCAGGTTCAAGTCCGGGGTCAGCAACAGGAGGTCCAGGCAGGAGGGAACGGGAACACAGGCACACAGCAACAGGGAGGAACACAGGTAACACGGCAACACAGGACTCAGGAACGGGAACACACAGGAATACACTGGAACGCAGGAATACAGGAATACGCAGGAATACGCAGGAACACAGCAATAATCGCTAGGAAGCTTTCTCTAAGGCTAAGAGGCACAAAGATCCGGCAGGGAATGATGGGAAACAAAGGGTTATATACAAAACAGGAAATGACCAATACTAATCACCTGTGCGCTGGCCCTTTAAATCTTGAGACAGTGCCGCGCGCGCCCTAGTCCGGACGGGAGCGGGAGCCAGGAGAGGTGAGTGCACCGGAGCGGGACCGGGTGCACCCGCGATCCGCGATATGGATTGCGGGGGTGCTCGCAACGGAGGCAAGGGTGCCCGTGACAGTGGCGACATAGTGACCAAGTTCCATAACGTATCTGGTGAAACACCCGAGCGGGAGCCAGGAGAGGTGAGTGCAGCGGAGCGGGACCGGGGCAGCGGAGGGAGGCACGGGTGCACCCGCGATCCGCGATATGGATCGCAGGGGTGCCCGCAACGGAGGCAAGGGTGCACCCGCGATCCGTGGTATGGATCGCGGTGGTGCGCGTGACAGTTCTTAATTGAAGTAGAAATTGAAACCCCCTTTGATTCCGTCCTATTTCCCTTTCTCCCTTTTTATGGGGTGCCCTGTATGTAATGTGTGGCATTGTATGGCATGTGTAATGTGTGGGTGCAGTGTGAAACCCCCCCCCCTTTTATCCAATAGGATGTAATGTGTGGATGCCTGGAGGCTGTGCAGAGTGAAACCCTTTTTATCTAATGCAGTGTTCTTAACTGAAGTATAAATTGAATTCAAGTATAAATTTAAATGAAATTGTGTGTGATCTCGGTTTATATTATCTAGGTTGTAATTAGAGATGAGCGAACACACTCGTCCGAGCTTGATGCTCGTTCAAGCATTAGCATACTTGTAACTGCTCGTTGCTCGGACGAATACTTCGCCAGCTTGAGAAAATGGCATCTCCCGCCGTTAGCACCAACAACCATGCCACGTTCAAAGGCACTCAAATCACCTTTCTTCCCCATACTGATGCTCGGTTTGAACTGCAGGAGTTTGTCTTGACCATGTCTACATAAATGCACTGAGTTGCCGCCATGTGATTGGCGGATTAGAAATTAAGTGTTAACGAGCAGTTGGACAGGTGTACCTAATAAAGTGACTGGTGAGTGTATATGTTTTTTATAAAGATAAAAGGTTAGTGCAAGCTTAGAAACTTCTGGGAACTATCACTTTAAAAAATAAATATTTAATTGTTCCAGAGATACCAGATGGAGACCAAATTGCACAGATGCTGTGATACAATTTCCAAATTTGAATGACCTCTTACATAATTATCCACCTTTTACATTTTTCATTTCCGTTTGTGAACACTAATAAAAGATGTAAATAGTAGAATAAAACTATGTGGATTAGAGATGAGCGAACACACTCGTCTGAGCTTGGTGCTCGTTCAAGCATTAGCGTACTTGTAACTCGTTGCTCGGACGAATACTTTGCCAGCTCGAGAAAATGGCATCTCCTGCCATTTTGATTTTTGGCGGCCAGAAACAGAGCCAATCACAAGCCAGGAGACTCTGCACTCCACCCAGCATGACGTGGTACCCTTACACGTCAATCGCAGTGGTTGGCTGGCCTGATCAGGTGACCCTGGAATAGACTAGCCCCTGTCCGCGCTGCTCGCATCATTCTCTGTCTGGATGCCGTTAGGGAGAGAGCTGCTGCAGGGATAGCGTTAGGCTGTTATATTAGCTTACTGTTAGGCAGGAGTGAGTCTACAAGAACCTAACAGCCCTTG
>WNYA01000765.1:104626-117139 GCA_019512145.1 Engystomops pustulosus | reverse complement strand
GAATATAACTACTATAATACTGCCCCCTATGTACAGGAATATAACTATTATAATACTGCCCCCTATGTACAAGAATATAACTACTATAATACTGCCCCCTATGTACAAGAATATAGCTACTATAATACATTGATACATAATTCTAAATAGAATAGGATTATACATATACGTTGATACATGTTGCAGATGTCAGTGTGCGCTGTGTGTGTGTTGTGCGGTGTGACACGTATGTGTAATGTACTTGGAGAAGATACTAATAAGGGTAAGTATCGGGCTGCGCTGCGCTCCTCCGTGTTAGTATTTATGTTTGTACAGATTCTCACGTTCTCGTCTCTTCATGAGATACTCAAAAAGACACTTAATAGTCACAATATTTACTAACACATCATGCAGGCGAGTTCTCCAGAGACACGTAATATACAGTGAGCACACAGCTAGTGTATAAAGGATATAGCTGTTAATTGGAAGCTGAGAGGGGAACAGCTACTCCACAGTATGAAAGGGAACCTGTCAGTAGCTTTGGCCACACAGACTGCAGTCAGTGTTATGTATAGTCCCTGGAGAGATTTGTAATCAGACCTTTGTCTATTCTGTTAGTAGCAACAGGACTGTGGAATGTGGATTTATATTCCAGGATTGTAGCTGGTGCACTGTGACTGTGTACTGCTGTATCATCCAAAGGGAAGCTTTCTATAGCTTTTACTAAAAGCATCTCCACTTCCTTACACTCCATCTGTCCCACCTTCTTGCTACCCATCAAACCTTCATATTTCTCCTCTCCCCTTTTCTCCTCTCCGCCCCAACTCTCCTTACCTCTCCCCTCCACTACTCCCTCCCCTCCATCTCCATTTCCAGTCCCTCCCATTTCATCTCCAGTTCTATTCTTTACTATCTATCACCATATTATCCTCCCATTCTCTCTCCTCCTTTTCCCCTCTCCTTTCCTTCCCTTATCTCTCCTACTCCCTCCTCTCCATCTCCAGTCCCTCTTCCTCCTCTCTTTCTCGCCGTTTCCCCTTCTCTCTCCTCTCTTTCCATTTGCTCTTCTCTTCTCCTCTCCCCCCCCTCCGCATCTCTCTCTTCCCTTTCTCTCCTTGCATTCTCTCTTTCCCCCTCCTGTCTTCCCCCTATCTCTTCTTTCCATTTTCACTACCTCTTCTCCCCTGCTCCTCTCTCCCTTCCGCTCTCCCTTCCTCTTCCCGTCTCCCCTCCTCCTCTCTCCCTTCCTCTCCCCTTCTCCCTTCCTCTTCTCCTACCCCCTCTCTTTCTTTCTCTCCTCCCCTTCTCCTCTCTCTCCCTTCATCTCCTTTCCCCCCTCCTCTGCTCCACTCTCCCCTCCTCTCTCCTCTCCTTCTCCTCTCCTTCTCCTCTCTCCCTCCTCTCCTCTCCCCTCCCCTCCCCTCCTCTCTCCTTCCCTCCTCTCTCCTTCCCTCCTCTCTCCTTTCCCCTCCTCTCTCCTCCCCTTCTCCTCTCTCCCTCCTCTCCTCTCCTCTTCTCTCCCCTCCTCTCTCCTCTCCCCTCCTCTCTCCTGAGGTTGACTTACTGTAGAGTCTGAAGGATGGAGGTAGGAAAGGGGAAGTGTGTGCAGCTGGCGGGGGGCTCAGGGCACACAGACCCCTGATAAACTATTCAAATGTGTCAGCTATTTGCATGGTTCATTGATTTATTTAAAAAAAATGGCATCTGTTATGTGTCATGTGTCATGAGCCAATTAATAGAGAGAGAACTGGGGACATTCCCAAACTCCTTCATCAGTGCCGGTGGATATTTACTTAAGTGACAAAAAAGGGAACCCTGAAGTTGTATATTTAAAGGGACATTTTGATTTAAGAGCCGTCCCTTTTATACCGGTCTCCTCTGTTTACATTCTTAGTGTTTATGGGATCTGCAGGCGCACATTTTGGGCTTTGAAGTTTACAATCCAAATTTTCTCTTATGTATTATCAAGACTGAAGTTTTATATGAGTGGGAGCAGCGCCTGCACTATGTTATGTCAGGGTGACACTCCACAGTCCCGGGACATGGGGATCCTGGGTGCTAGGCTGCCATGAACCTAATCCAGCTCTGCTACATCAGACTTTACAGAACGACTCTCATTCATGAGTATTTTTTTGTGATATACGCAATTTTCTCATGTAATGATATTAAACCCAATCCTTTCACCAGGGGCTGTAATACAAGGAGAGCAGAGGGGTTACAGATGACATTTTCGTAATGAAGTTGTAGTTGTGTTTGTGTGGGTTTCCTCCGGGTCTTCTGGTTTCCTCCCACACTCTAAAACATATTGGTAGGTTGATTAGATTGTGAGCCCCATTGGGGACAGGGACTGATTTGGATAACTCTGCGCAGCGCTGTGTAATCTGTGTGCACTATATAAATATAGGAATTATTATTAGTTGCATAAAACTCACTGGATGCTGAGATATTGATCCTTATTACTGTTCCTTAAATGACGCAGATGCAGCCCAAAGGGTATAAATTCACTCTATAAAGTCTAGACAGAGCGATTGTTCAATACATTTCTCTTCTCTATTGGTAACAGTCCAGTCGGGCGCAATGTGAGGTGCTGGTGCTGTGCGATATAATACTGTGTGTCATAGTGTAATAAGCTGCAAGTGCCGTGTGCTGCAATACAACCTGCTGCTACATGATATGATACAGTGTAATAAGATATATAATAGTGTACAGTGTAATATGATACATATAATAGTACAGTGTAATGTGATACATTTAATACTGCACAGGGCAATGTGATACATATATTAGTGTACAGTGTAATATGATGCATATAATAGTACAGTGTAATGTGATACATATAATAGTGTACAGTGCAATGTGATACATATAATACTGTACAGTGTAATATGATGCATATAATAGTACAGTGTAAATGTGATACATATAATACTGTACAGTGTAATATGATACATATAATAGTACAGTGTAATGTGATACATATAATAGTGTAGAGTGTAATGTGATACATATATTAGCGTACAGTGTAATGTGATACATATAATACTGCACAGCTATAATATCATATCATTAATAAACTATAATGTAACACAGTCAAAAGATAATGTTATGAGCTACAATTAGAAGTGATACGGTACAATATCATATGATACCATATAAAATGCTCTATGATAATGTACTACAATGTAACGGGGTACAGTGTAACAAGCTATAATGTAATATACAATATACTGTAATGTGCTTTACTATAATGTAATGGGATACAGTGTAATGTCGTATAAATCGATACAATGTGCTGTAATGTAATACATGTAATCTTTCGTGATACAGTAATGTTACAGTGTGACATGTAATATAACAACATGCGCCATGTGGTAGAGTATAATGTAACATTATACCGTGTAATATAATGTGATACAATTTAGTCGGATTTAATGTGATGTAATACAGTGTAAAAAGCTGTAATGGAATCTTATAGAATGTATAATACTATAGTGTAATGTGATACAATGTATAATACTATAGTGTAATGTGATACAGTGTATAATACTATAGTGTAATGTTGATAACATGTATATACTATAGTGTAATGTGATAGGGTCATAATACTTAGTGTAATTTGATACAGATGTATAACTACTAGTATTTGTAATAGTGATGACAATGTATAACTAATTATGTCATTCAGAGTGCAACACAATGTGATCAGGTACTAATACTGTAAAGTGATACCTGTTATCCATATCGGTAACACAGTAACTATTAACTTAAATGTAATAAGATTTACAGTGTAATGTGATAAAGTATAATGTTAATCAGGTAATAAGTTATTATATATATGTAATGAAGAGCAATGTCTTATAGTATAATTAAAATGAACGCGTTTTTATCTATATATAGAGCTTGAGTGTAATGTGTGTTCAACATTTATAATCACACTTAATAAATTTTTGCACAGCCAGCCTCTGTGACTCGGGATGCCAGACTATGTTTGGAGTGATAAATTTTAACCTTGTCATTTTCCAATTTATGCCACAAAATATGCTTTGGAGAGAGCACTGGATGGAAAGAATTCCTTGAAGGGAAGTGGATGGAGGGTACAATAGTGAGACACTGTCTGTGTTGATTGGTTCAATGAGAATTCATGCAAGACAGCTGCAGATGCGTGGAGTTGAGAAAGACCTGGGGCTCCTTTACTCAGGAGCGTCATTTTCATCGGCGGTTTCCGACAATTTTCCGCTTTGCAACCGAATTGCCCCAAGTCGTTTTTGGCACACGCGATCAATTTTGTGCATCGTGCTTGCACGGTCGAA
Organism: Engystomops pustulosus; assembly: GCA_019512145.1. Classification (NCBI taxonomy): domain Eukaryota; kingdom Metazoa; phylum Chordata; class Amphibia; order Anura; family Leptodactylidae; genus Engystomops; species Engystomops pustulosus. Next base: position 112,850 of record WNYA01000765.1, on the reverse strand, counting down.
AGTGGGGGGCGTGCCTTTAGACCAAACTTACACATATAGATAGGTTGTGTGCAAAAGATTATGCACTTACAAGCACCAGGAAGAAGAGGTGAAACTCCGGCCACCTCTGTCAGGAAGCGCACTACAGGAAATTGGACGCACAACCTTACCGCTGATTATATCGCGTCAGACCCGAATCCTCGTCGGCACCCACCGCTGGTTGCGAACCAGGACTCAGCTAAGTAATATCTGCCCCATTGACTGTTTTGACCCTCTGAAGCGAATTCTAGGGATGGGTTAAATGAGCTTACAAGAGATCTTGGTTGTAGTGTGACTGGTGAAAATAATTTTCCGAGGGGGGTGATAAGGAGCTAGAGAGACGTTGGCTTGTGTAGTGACTTCGCTGAGATAATTGCGCTAGGCAGAGGCGACTTTAGAGAGAACTTGGTAGTGTTTGCTCACTGTGAAGAGAATTCCTATGGAGGAGGACTTTATGAGAGAACGTTGCTGTGTATGAGCTCGATTGAAGAGAATCCTAGGGAGGATGGACTTTAGAGAGACGTGGCTATTGGACTCACCGTGAAAGAAATCTCCCTACAGGGAGAGGACCTTGTAGAAGATGTTGCCTATGGTGGGTGTACCGCTGAGTAGAATTCCTAAGGGAGGAGTCGGACTTTAGAGAGACGTTTGGCTGTGTGTGACTCCGCTAAAGAGGAATCAGCTCCTTCATTCTCTCTCATACGTGTAGGCTCGCGTGTGAAGGAAACTTATAATAGTTTAGACTGAGAAAGACGCTCATAGGACTTACTCAGGTATTTGCATAAAATGTATATATTAAAGGGATTAAATTTCCTGCCAGGTTCCCTTTAAAATGAATACAGTTCTTGGTATTTTATATACTGCCAATCTACCATGACAATAACGTCCCATTCTATTTGGTCATAGCAAAGAGACTCGTTAACTGTGGACGGGAGGGGGATCCCCTGTGGTCGGACATAATTACCGCTCTGGTTTCTTGGTCAGTAAAGAAATTACTTTTATTTTATTGTTGAAAAAATTCCTCCTACTATTTTTCATTGAGCATAGATGAACATGGTGTGACAGTTCTCGCTCACCAGATGGGACGACAGAAGGGTCGGAGGAGTAGGGGGTCACTTTAGTCCACAGACCCTCCGGGCAGGGGACCTCCAGCTGTAACTATTATCCCCCCGTGGAGACCCCCCCTCTAATAAACTTCTCCAGGACACGTCCTTTAGACCGAGTCTTGGCCCCGTGAAATTTGGGCACACACTCATCACCTTTGCTGAAAACTCGTTCCGCCCCCTCCTAAATATTTTCTCTCTTCCTGAGACTTCGTGTTTATGACTTCTAAGGTTTCTATAAAACATCTGAGCCGCAGGGACAACTCCAAAGGAGAACATCCATCATCACGTGGTGGGAGACGGGGCTGACAGACACAAGCACAGCGCGTTCTAATCACTGTCACCAGCTTCCAGACTCTGAAATTATAATCTACCGACAGTTAGAGATGTCAGCTTTGAAAGGAAGTCTGTGCTGAGCCGCTCCAGCTGGAGGCCGCCATATAACACCTACACCTGATCTGAGATACTGTCTAATCTACTATAACAGAATGACAAATGTATCTCCCGATCTGCGCATATCTATCGCCTATCTATCTATCTATCTATCTATCTATCTATCTATCGTATCTATCTCTACTTCTATCTATCTCATACTCTCTAGCTATCTACACTATCTATCTATCTATCGTCCTAGCTACATATCTCCCATCACGTCTACCATATCTATCTACAGTCTAGCCTACCATCTACGCTATCTATCTATATCTCTCCTATCTATCCGATTCAATCTTCTAGCTACGCATATCTATCTATCTATCTATCTATCTAGCGTCTATCTCCTATCTTCTATCTATCTATCTAGCCATCTATCTACTATCTCTATCTATCTATCTATCTATCGATCTATCTATCATCTCCTTCTATCTACTATCTATTAATCTATCTACGAGTCTATCTACCGTATCTACGTATCTACTATCTCCTACTAGTCTATCGTATCTATCTATTTAAGCTATCATCTTCTATTTATCTATCATCTATCTATCTAGCCCTCCTATCTATCTATCTATCTATCTACTAATTATCCCTATCTACTACTAATTAATCTATCTATCTATCTCCTATTATCTACTATCTATCTCCTATCTCTCTATCCGTTATCTACTATCTATCTATCTATCTCCTATCTACTATCTATCTACACCGTCCTATCTATCTTCTATCTAATCGACATCTCATCTATCTATCTATCATATCTATCTATCTATCTATCTATCTATCGTATCATTATCTAGTCTATTATCCCTATCTTCTATCTCCTATCTATCTATCTATCTATCTTCTATCTATCTATACTTCTAGCTATCTATCTATCTATCTATCTTCTATCTATCTATATCTATCTATGATCTATCTATCTATCTATCTATCTGTTCTATCTATCACTATCTCTATCTATCTATCTATCTACTATCTACATCTATCTATCTATCTATCTATCTATCTATCTATCTATCTATCTACTAACTCCAGAAGAGTAACAGCACTCCAAAACAGCATGGTTAAGTGATGAAAAAAGTGTTTCTTTATCCATGCTTCAGGGCTTGAAAAAGGCTCCTTGAGCCGAAACGTCGCTGACTGTCACTGTACTTGAAGCATGGAATAAAAGAAACACTTTTTCATCACTTAAACCATTGCTGTTTTGGAGTCTGCTTACTTTCTGGAGTTTGACTATTGAAAGGACCTGGGCCTGGTCCCTGTGAGCGTGCACCCACGCCCCTAGTGACTTACTTAAGTGTGCTGTTTTTTGCATTTCCGAAGTATCATCTCTATCTACATCTCATCTCTATCTACTATCTCTCTATCTATCATCTAATCTATCTATCTATCTCTCTATCATCCTATCTATCTATCTATCTACTATCCCTAGTCTATCTATCTAGCTATCTATCTCCTACATCTATCTATCTATCTCCCTATCGTATCTATCTTCTATCTATCTATCCTATCTAGCTCCTATCTATCTATTCTATCTATCTATCTATACTATCTATCTATCTATCTACCTATCTATCTACTATATCTATCTATCTATCTATCATCTCCTATCTAAGCTATCTATCTATCACTCCATCTATCACTAATCTATCTATATCTCCTAGCATCTATCTATCTATCTAATTATCATCTATCTCTATTATCATCTATACTAATCATCTATCTATCTATCGATCTCCATCTACTATCATCTATCTATCTATCTATCTAAATTATCATCTATCTCTATCTATCTATCATCTATCTATCTCTAATTATCTTCTATCTAATTATCTTCTATGCTATATCGATCTCCTATCTATCTATCTATCTAATTATCTATCTATCTATCATCTCCTATCTATCTATCTACTATCTATCTAGCTCTATCTATCTCATATCTATCTATCTATCTCCTATCTATCTATCTATCTCCTATCTATCTATCTATCTCATATCTATCTCATATCTATCGATTAATTCTTTCTTTCTGTACAGTGATTTTCATTGAAACTGACCTCATGCAGAAGCTTTCATTAATATTAGATACTATAACATACATTCCAGCTTTCCCCGTCCTGGGATCATACATGTTACTGCAGGATACAGTATGACACCAGTCGCCTACATTCTATGAAAAAATTCACTTAGATCCCAAATCACATAGATGGAGCTGCCATGAGTTTACTGTGATGATATTATCTGTGATTTCCTACAGGACTGCAGAACCACTTACTGTATCTCATATATACATATCTTCATTCAACACTGTAGGATTTATTGGTTGGACTTGATGGACCTGCGTCTTTTTTCACCCTCATCCACTATGATGCTAGGATTCATCCTCCTGCACACAATCCAACATTCAGTCACTTACCCCTCAGTGGTGCCGGATGAGTTAGAAGTCACTTCCATTGCAGTTTCTGGATTATCCAGGTGGAGCGACTTCACAGACTTCCCATTCCAGGGATAGAAAGAAGAAGCGGAATCTATAAACTGCGACCACTGATGAGATGTTGTATCCAGGGTACGGGCAGCTGTGCATGTCCTCAGGGTGGGGATCACCACATCAGGAGCTGCTGCAGGTCACTGCTCCTCTGCTGCAGGTCACTGCTCCTCCGCTGCAGGTCACTGCTCCTCTCTGCTCATCATTCTGCAGATTCCGCACTGCTTCCGACTCATGCTGCCCCAAAAAGTATGCTACCTTTGCTGCTTCAACCGGTACGTCCTCGCTAGTCACTGCTTGCCAAGGTCACTGCCTCCTCTTTCCTTCCCACGGTCCCTCCCGTGCAGTCACTGCTTCTGCTGCAGGTCATTCTTCTGCTGCCCTCTGCATGTCACGTCCCAGAGGTCACTGCTCCTCTGCTGCTGCCCACAGGTCACTGCTCCTCTGCTGCAGGTCACTGCTCCTCTGCTGCAGGTCACTGCTCCATGCTGCTTCTGGGGCCCACAGGTCCTGCTCCTCTGATGCAGGTGCCTGCTCCTACATCTGCTGGCCACCAGGTCACTGTCATCCTCGCTGCAGGTCACTGCTCCTATGCTGCTGGCCACAGGTCACTGCTCCTCTGATGCAGGTCACTGCTCCTATGCTGCTGGCCAGCAGGTCACTGTTCCTCTGCTGCAGGTCACTGCTCCTATGCTGCTGGCCACAGGTCCCTGTTCCTCTGCTGCAGGTCCCTGCTCCTCTGCTGCAGGTCACTGCTCCTCTGCGGCAGGTCACTGCTCCTGATGCTGCGTCTGCCCAGGTCACTGCTCCTTATGCAGGTCACTGCTCTACTGCTGGCCACAGGTACTGCTCTCCTCTGCTGGAGGTCACTTGCTCCTTCTGCTGCGCCACAGGTCACTGTTCCTCTGCTGCAGGTCACTGTATTCCCTCTGCTTCAGGTACGCTCCTCTGCGCAGGTCATGTTCCTCCTGCAGGTCACTGCTCCTCTGCTGCAGGTCACTGCTCCTCTGCTGCAGGTCACTGCTCCTCTGCTGCAGGTCACTGCTCCTCTGCTGCTGCCCACAGGTCACTGCTCCTCTGCTGCAGGTCACTGCTCCTCTGCTGCTGGCATCACGCTCCTCCGCTGCAGGTCACTGCTCCTCGCATGAGAATCACTGCTCTCTGTGCGGTCACTGAATCCTCCTGTGAGTAAATGCTCCTTGCGCAGGTCAGCCAATCTCTTGGCTGCCCAAGTCACTGCTCCTACTGCAGATCACTTTCCTCTGCGCAGGTCACTGCCTATCGCTTGTCGCCAGGTCATGCTCTCTGCTGCAGAATCATGCTCCTCTGCTGAGTCACTGCTCCTCTGCTTTGCTGCCAAGTCACTGCTGCTGCCCTGCCTGCCACAGTTTAAGTAAACTTCAGAAGGTGACGCAGAGTCTTCATACAAGATACTATCGCACAGAAGAGAAGGAAATGTCAAGTGTGCACGTCAGCCCCTCCCCAGGCACCGGGTCAGACTGATGGGACATGGAGGACTAATAGATGCAAATCTAATAAAACATAAAAATATAGAAAGTTTCGAATCCCTCAGATTCCCCGTTAAGCTGTTTTATGTATCAAGTTTAGTTAACCCTTTGTAAAACAAGGCTGCAGACACATGACATCTTCCGCTGAGTGTATCTATAGACGTATAGTGTATGCCTCCGCCTGCACCGTATACATCATATACACTGGAAAACATAGGATAGACACATGCGGAAAGCTACATCTTTCCATCCTGCTTTCTCCTGCTGAGCGACTAATATGTTCAGCGGAGGCCATTGGAGGCTTTAGGGGACGGATGCAATGAATATCTCTACCTGGCCTCCACTGAGCGTATACAGGGGAGATCCCCAGTAATGTCATAACTGTCTGAACATCTGCAGCAACCAATCACTGGCTGTTCCCAATGTTCACTCCATTGTTGCAATTGTCAACAATGGAAAAGGGTCATAATAGGGGTTGGTTATAATAGGGGAAGGGAACACAATACACAGTGTTATATTTGTTGGGCAGAAAAATAAGTACTCGGGGCCACATTTAGGAGGTAGTAATGAGAGGGGCCAAGATATGGGTGTAACAGCCCACTGGATGGATCATTACTAAACATTTAGGGCCACATGTATCTGTTGTTTGCGCCTTTCATTACAGGCGCACCGTTTTTTTGCGCCATTTTTGCGTACAAACGCCAAACTAGCCACACACAAAAATAAGCGTCTTTCCCTCATCCTATCTTACCAATCCAGATGTTTTGCTGCGCCTATATATATCATCAGCACTTTCACAAAAACGTTTTCATTGGCGCAAACGAGCACAAAACCTCCAGCCCGAAGTGGTGTTAACTGAGAAAAAGCACTGAGCCCCTTTGCAGAAGACTCATTTCTAGCAGCAAAGCCTCAGCCAGACACTAGACATATAATAGAACATTACACAACACGCGACACCTAGAACAGATAATAGATACACTACATACACTGCAGACACTAGTACAGATATACAGACACTACTAACTGCAGACACTAGTAAGATAATACAGACACTACATTACACTGCAGACACTAGTACAGAGTAATACAGACATAACAGTACACTGCAGACAACTAGTACAGATAATACAGACACTACATACTACAGACACTAGTACAGATAATACAGACCTTCATACACTACAGACACTAGTACAGATAATCACGCTCATTCATCCACTGCAGGACACTAATACAGACATACAGACACACTACACTGCAGACACTAGTACAGATAATACAGACACTACATACACTGCAGACACTAGTACAGATAATACAGACAAAAATACTGCAGGACACTAGTACAGATAATACAGACATACATACACTGACAGACACTAGTACAATATAATCACCACTACATACACTACAGCCACTAGTACAGATAATGAAGACATTACATACACTCAGACACTAGTACAGATAATACAGACATTACATACACTGCAGACACTAATACAGATCATACACGACACTACAATACCACGCAGACACTAGTACAGATACTACGACACGACATTACACTGCGACACTAGTACAGATAATACAGACACTAAATACACTGCAGACACTAGTACAGATAATCAACAGACATACATACACTGAGACACTAGTACAGATAACAGACTTACATACACGCAGACACTAGTACGAATAATACAGACACTACATACACTACAGACACTAGTACAGATAATACAGACTTAATACACTACGACATATACATAATACAGACATTACATACACTGCAGACACTAATACAGATCATACAGACACTACATACACGGCAGACCTATACGATCAGACAGACACTACATCATCGCAGACACTAGTACAGATAATACAGACACTAAATACCTGCAGACACTAGTCAGATAATACAGACATTACATCACTGCAGACACTAGTACAGATAAATCGAACACTACTACACTACAGACACTAGTACAGATATACATTACATACAACCCATACGACACTGTACAGATAATACAGACATTACATACACTGCAGACACTATACAGATCATACAGACACTACAACACGGCAGACACTAGTACAGATAATACAGACACGCATACACTGCAGACATAGTACAATAATACAGACCTAAATAACTGCAGAACACTAGTACAGATAATACAACATTACATACACTGTAGACACTAGATACAATAATACAGACATTACAACACTGCAGTACACTAGTACAGATAATACAGACACTTACATCACTAAACCAGACACTAGTACAGCTAATACAGACATTACATCCACTACAGACACTAGTACAGATAATAACATTACATACCGTGCAGACATAATACAGATCATACAGACACTACATACAGCAGCACTAGTACAGATATACAATACATACACGCACACTAGTCATATATAGACACTAATAACTGCAGACACTAGTACAGATACTACAGACATCATACACTGCAGACACTAGTACAGATAATACAGACATACATACACTGACCTGCAGACCCTAGTACTAAATACAGACATTACATACACTGCAGACACTAGTACAGATAATAGACAACCTACAGCACTAGTACAGATAATCACACACATTACATCCACTGCAGGCACAGTACAGATAATAGACCCTAACA
>WNYA01000765.1:91250-104528 GCA_019512145.1 Engystomops pustulosus | reverse complement strand
GTAATATGATGCATATAATAGTACAGTGTAATGTGATACATATAATAGTGTACAGTGCAATGTGATACATATAATACTGTACAGTGTAATATGATGCATATAATAGTACAGTGTAATGTGATACAGCGAGAATTATAAATATGTTAGACTGAGAAAGACGCCTATAGGACTTACATCAGTGATTTGCAATAAAATGTATATATTAAAGGGGATTAAATTTCCTGCCAGGTTCCCTTTAAAAATTGAATAAAATGTTCTGTGGAGTTTTAGATATGCCAATTACAGACCCATAACGTCCCATTCTATTTGGTCATAGCAAGAGGATCCGTAACGTGTGGACGGGAGGGGATCCCCTGTGGTCGGACATAATTACCGCTCTGGTTCTGGTCAGTAAAGAAATGTATTTTATTTTTATTGTGAAAAAATCCTACTATTTTTCTGAGAAGAAGATGAAATCATGTGTAAGTTCGCTCACCAGATGGACGACAGAAGGGCTGCGGAGGAGGAGGGGGTCACTTTAGTCCACAGGACCCTCCGGCGGGGACCTCCGAGTGTAACTATGATCCCCCCGTGGAGACCCCTCTAAGTAAATCTCCAGGACATCGTCCTAGAGACGAGTCTTGCCAGTGAAATTTTGGCACCAAACTCATCACCTGTTCCTGCAAAACTCGTTCGCCCCCTCCTAAAGATTTGTCTCCTCTTCCTGAGACTTCGGGTTTAGACTTAAGGTTTATATTAAACATCTGAGCCGACAGGGACAACTCCCAAGGAGAAATCCATCATCCGTGGTGGGAAAGACGGCTGACAGACACAAAGCACAGCGCGTTATAAGTGTACCAGCTTTCCAGACTCCTGAAATATAATCTACCGACAGTTAGAGATGTCAGGCTTTGAAAGGAAGTCTGTGCTGAGCCGCATCAGCTGGATGGCCGCCATATAACACCTTACACCTGAGCGGAGAGACAGGGGAGCGAAAGGACGAGAACAGAAGGACAAAAGGGAGCGCCGAGCGATGCGCAGAGCGAGCGAGCGAGCGAGCGAGAGAGCGAGCGAGCGAGCGAGACCAGCCGAGCGCGGCGAGAGCGAGCGAGCCGAGCGAGCGAGCGAGCGAGCGAGCGGCGAGCGCCGATAGCGAGCGAGCGAGCCCGAGCGATCGAGCGCAGAGCGAGCAGGAGCGGCAGAGCGAGCGAAGATGTAGAGTGACGAGCGAGTGTAGACGAGCAGCAGATTCGAGCATGCGAGAGAGCTGAGCGAGTCAGAGCTATCGCGTCTGAGGTTTAGTATGCGAGCTGATCACTGCGATGCGCCGAGCTAGCAGCGAGACGCGCGACGAGCGAGCGAGTGCGAGCGCCGATGAGAGCGAGCGAGCACGAGGAGCGAGCGAGCGACGAGCGCGAGCGGAGCGGGCAGGCGAGAGCGAGCGCTAGCAGAGCGAGCGGAGCAGGAGCGAGCGAGGCGCGATAGCGGCTGACGCGAGGGACGAGCGAAGAGCCGAGCGAGCGAGCGAGGCGAAGCTGAGGAGCGAGCGAGAGGAGAGAGCGGAAGCGAAGCGAGCGAGCGAGCGAGCGCCGAGCAGCAGCGAGCGAGCGGAGCGGAGCTGAGCGAAGGAGCGAGCGAGCGAGCGAGCGAGCGCAGGACGAGCCGAGGACGAGCTGAGCCGCAGATCGAGCTTCAGCGAGCGAAGGAGCAGTAGCGAGCGAGCGAGGCCGAGCGAAAAGAGCGACGCCGAGCAGCGAGGTGCAGGAGCGAGGGTAGGAGCTGAGGCATAGCGACGAGCTAGCGAGCGAGCGCGCGCGACGAGCGAGAGCGCTCGCTAGCGAGCGAGTCGATCGACAGCTATCTGCGATCTAGCTCCGATATAGGCGAAGAGTATCAGCATAGCTTCATCGATATGAACTGCTCGATCATCAGATAGCTATTACTAGCGATCTATATATCTGATCTTCTCACTATCTATCATCGTATCGAGCGCCATCATATCTATCTTTCATCTACATTCTATCTATTCTATCATCTAATCTATTGATCTATCTCATCACTAACTCCAGAAAGTACAGCACGAACTCCAAAACAGCAATGGGTAAGTGATGAAAAAAGGTGTTTCTTTATTCCATGGCTGCAGCTTGAACAAAGGGCTCCTGGAAGCCGAAACGTCGCGTACTTCACTACTTTGAAGCATGGAATAAAGAAACACTTTTTTTCATCACTTAACATTGCTGTTTGGAGTGCGATGCTTACTTTCTGGAGTTGCTATTGAAGGACCTGGGCTGGTACGTGAGCGTGCACCCAGGCCCTCTAGTGGACGTGCACGGATAGGTGCGGGGTGTGTTGCGGTCAGGAAGGGAAGGGGTAGCGAGCGAAGCGGAGCGGATTCGAGCGAGCGACCGAGCAGAGCGAGCGAGCGAGGAGCGAGGCGAGCGAGCGAGCAGGCGACGAAGCGAGCAGAGGAGCGAGCGAGCGGCGAGCGAGCAGGCGAGCGTATGCGACCCGAGAGAGCGAGCGAGCGACGCCGAGGCGAGCGAGCGAGCGAGCGAGCGAGCGACCGATGCGAGCGAGCGAGGCGAAGCGAGAGACGCAGAGCGAGCGAGCGTAGCGGCGCCGTTAGCAGCGAGCGAGCGAGCGAGGCGAGGTCGAGCGAGCGCCGGCAGCGAGCGAGCGACGCGAGCCGAGCGAGCGCGCGAGCGAGCGAGCGCCGAGAGAGCGAGGAGCGAGGAAGAAGCGAGCGAGCGCGAGGGATAGGAGCGAGGCAGAGCGAGCAGCCGAGCGAGCGACCCGGAGGAGTCGAGCGAGGGAGCGTAGCGAAGCTGAGCGAGCAGTATGCGAGCACGTCGAGCGAGCGGAAGCGACGCGATCGAACGGACGAGCGAATCGGAAGCGAGCTATCTGCAGGGCGAAGCGATCCTACTAGCAGGAGGGCAGCGAGTGATCCTTATCTATCTATATTATCATATCGAGCGATCTGCGACGCTATCTCAAGCTATGCTAGTCAGATCTATCTATCTATCTATATCTATATCTATATATCTATCTATCTCATATCTATCTCATATCTATCGATTAATTCTTTCTTTCTGTACAGTGATTTTCATTGAAACTGACCTCATGCAGAAGCTTTCATTAATATTAGATACTATAACATACATTCCAGCTTTCCCCGTCCTGGGATCATACATGTTACTGCAGGATACAGTATGACACCACGAGCACGACATTACTATGAAAAAATCACTAGATTCCCAAATCAAATAGATGGAGTGCCATGCGTTTACTGTGATGATATTATCTGTGATTTCCTAAAGACGCAGAACACTTATCGATATCTCATATATACATATCTTCATTCAAATGTAGGATTTATTGGTTGTACTGATGGACTGCGTCTTTTTCACCCTCCATCCCCTATGATGCTAGTGATTCATCCTCCTGCACACAATCAAAATCAGTCACTTACACCTCAGTGGGGCGGAGAGTTAGAAGTCACTTCCATTCAGTTTCTGGATTATCCAGGTGGAGCGACTTCACAGACTTCCCATTCCAGGGATAGAAAAGAAGAAGGGAATCTATAAACTGTCGACCACTGATAGATGTGTTGTATCCAGGGTACGGGCAGCTGTGCATGTTCCTCAGGGTGGGGATCACCACATCAGGAGGCTGCAGGTACTGCTCTCTGATAGTCATGCTCTCCGCTGCAGGCACTGCCTCTTGCTGCTGCCCACAGGTCTTGGCCCTGCTGCAGTGTCTCCTGCTGCAGGCATCACTCCTCTGCTGCTGCCCACAGGCTGTCCTTGATGCGGTCATCTGCTCCTCTGCTGCAGGTCACTGCTCCTCTGCTGCTGCCACAGGTCACTGCTCTGTGCAAGGTCACTGCTCCTCTGCTGCAGGTCACTGTTTCTTTGCTGCAGGACACTGCAGGTCACTGCGTCATATCTGCTTCTGCAGTCACTTGTCCCTCTGCTGCTGCCCACAGGTCATGTCCTTGTGCAGGTAGCTCTTGTTCGGTCATGCTCCTGCTGTGGCACAGGTCACTGCTTCCTCTGATGAGGTCAATCTGTTGGTCCTATGCGCGGCCAAGGTCAGTTTCTCTGCTGCAGTCACTGCTCCATGCTGAGGCCCACAGGTACTGTTTCCTCTGCTGCAGGTCACTGCTCCTATGCTGCTGGCCACAGGTCAATGTTCTCCTCACTGCTGCCACAGGTCACTGCTCCTATGCTGCTGGCCACAGGGTCACTGCTCCTTGCTGCAGGTCACTGCTTCCTCTGAGCAGGTCACTGCTCCTTGATGCAGGTCAATGCTCCTATGTGCTGCCACAGGCAGCTCCTCTGATGAGTCCACGTGCTCATGTCTGGCTGCGCCACAGGTCACCACTGTTCTATGCTGCAGGTCACTGCTTTGCTGGACAGGTGTCCTCTGATGAGTTCCTGTTCCTCTGCGCAGGTACTGCTCTCTCGGCAGGTCACTGTTCCTCCGCTGCAGGTCACTGCTCCTCCGCTGCAGGTCACTGCTCCTCTGCTGCAGATCACTGCTCCTCTGCTGCAGGTCACTGCTCCTCTGCTGCTGGCCACAGGTCACTGTTCCTCTGCTGCAGGTCACTGCTCCTCTGCTGCTATGTGCAGGTCACTGCTCCTCCGCTGCAGGTCACTGCTCCTCTGCAGCAGATCACTGCTCCTCTGCTGCAGGTCACTGCTCCTCTGCTGCAGGTCACTGCTCCTCTGCTTGCGCTGCCCACAGGTCACTGCTCCTCTGCTGCAGATCACTTCTCCTCTGCTGCAGGTCACTGCTCCTCTGCTTGTGCTGCCCACAGGTCACTGCTCCTCTGCTGCAGGTCACTGCTCCTCTGCTTGTGCTGCCCACAGGTCACTGCTGCTCTGCCCGCTGCCTGCCCACAGTTAAGTAAACTTTCAGAAGGTGACGTCAGATCTTCATACAAGATACTAATCGCACAGACAGAGAAGGAAATGTCAAGTGTCAGCGTCAGCCCCTCCCCCAGACACGGGGAGGACGAGGACTGATGGGGACATGGAGAGACTAATAGATGCAAATCTAATAAAACATAAAAATATAGAAAGTTTCGAATCCCTCAGATTCCCCGTTAAGCTGTTTTATGTATCAAGTTTAGTTAACCCTTTGTAAAACAAGGCTGCAGACACATGACATCTTCCGCTGAGTGTATCTATACTAGTACGTTAGTGTATGCCTCCGCCTGCACCGTATACATCATATACACTGGAAAACATAGGATAGACACATGCGGAAAGCTACATCTTTCCATCCTGCTTTCTCCTGCTGAGCGACTAATATGTTCAGCGGAGGCCATTGGAGGCTTTAGGGGACGGATGCAATGAATATCTCTACCTGGCCTCCACTGAGCGTATACAGGGGAGATCCCCAGTAATGTCATAACTGTCTGAACATCTGCAGCAACCAATCACTGGCTGTTCCCAATGTTCACTCCATTGTTGCAATTGTCAACAATGGAAAAGGGTCATAATAGGGGTTGGTTATAATAGGGGAAGGGAACACAATACACAGTGTTATATTTGTTGGGCAGAAAAATAAGTACTCGGGGCCACATTTAGGAGGTAGTAATGAGAGGGGCCAAGATATGGGTGTAACAGCCCACTGGATGGATCATTACTAAACATTTAGGGCCACATGTATATGTTGTTTTGCGCCTTTTCATTCAGGCGCACCGTTTTTGCGCCATTTTTGCGACTAAACGCCAAACTAGCCACACAGCAAAAATAAGCAGCTTTCCCTCATCTATCTTACCAATCCAGATGTTTGCTGCGCCTAATGATATTCATCACTTGCAACTTTTAATTTAGGCGCAAAAAACGAGCACAAAACACTCCAGCCGAAGGTGGTGTTAACTGGAAGAAAGCATGAGCCCCTTTGAGAAGAGCTCATTTCTAGCCAGCAAATCACGCCAGACACTAGAAAACATATATAGAACATACACAACTGCAGACACTAGAACAGATATAGATACCATACTACATTCAGACACTAGTTACAGATAATCAGACCATAATACACTGCAGACACTAGTACAGATAATACAGACACTAAATACACTGCAGACACTAGTACAGATAATACAGACATTACATACACTGCAGACACTAGTACAGATAATACAGACACTACATACACTACAGACACTAGTACAGATAATACAGACATACATACACTACGACACTAGTAGAGAATACAGACATACTACACGCAGACACTAATACAGACATACAGACACTACTACACTGCAGACATAGTACAGATAATAGACACTACATACACTGCAGACACTCTATACAGAAATACAGGACACTAATACACTGCAGACATAGTACAGATAATACAGACTTACATACACTGCAGACACTAGTACAGATAATACAGACATACATACACTCAGACATAGTCCAGATAATACGACATTACCTACACTACAGACATAGTACAGATATACAACATTACTAACTGAAGACACTATAAGATCATACAGACACTACAGAACTCAGGACACTAGTACAGATAATACAGACATTACATACACTGCGACACTATCAGATAATACAGACACTAAATACACTGCAGACACTAGTACAGATAATAAGACACATACAATGTACCACTATACAGATAACAGACATTACATAATGCAGACACGTACAGAAAATACGACACTACATAACTCAGACACTAGTACAGATAATACAGACACTAGTACACATAATATAGACACTAGTACAGATAATACAGACATTACCATACATCAACTATACAGATCATACAGACACTCAACACTTGACACTAGTACAGATATACAGACACTACACATGCAGACACTAGTACAGATAATACAGACATTAATACACTGCAGACACTTGGACCTACAGATGAATACAGACACTACATACACTGCAGACCACTAGTTACAGATAATACAGACCACTACAACACTGACAGACACTAGTACAGATAATACAGAATTAACATACAACTACAGACACTAGATATACAGATTAATACAGACCATACATACACTACCGTACACTAATACAGATCCTACAGAACTACATACACTGCAGAACTGTACAGATAATACAGACATTCATACACTGAGACTAGTACAGATAATACGCCACTAACATACACGGCAGATACACTAGTACAGATAATACAGACATTACATACACGTAGACACTAGTACAGAAATACAGACCTATACAACACTGCAGACACTAGTACAGATTACAGACACTACAAACACTCAGACACTATACAGATAATACAGACGATTACATACTACAGACACTAGTACAGATAATAACAGACATAATACACTGCAGACACTAAGTACAGAATACAGACATACATCACTGCAGACACTAGTACAGATGAATACAGGACACTACACTACACGCGACTCCAGTACACATATGCACCATACTAACAGACAACTAAATACACTGCAGACACTAGTAAGATAATACAGACATACATACACTGCAGACACTAGTACAGATAATACAGACATACATACACTGCATGACCCCTAGTACAGATATACAGGACATTACATACACTGCAGACACTAGTAAAGATAATAGACACACTACAGGACACTCAGCTAGAAGAGAATACAAACATTACATACACTGCAGCACTAGTACAGATAATAGACACACTACAGGACACTAGTAACAGATAATACATACATACATACACTGCAGACACTAGTACAGATAATACAGACACACATACACTGCAGAACACTAGTACAGAATCAGACATACATACATGCAGACATAGTACAGATTAATACAGACATACATCCACTGCAGACACTAGTACAGATAATACAGACATTACATACATCTGAGACACTAGTACAGATAATACGACATTAACAACACTGCAGACACTAGTACAGATAATACAGACATCATCACTGCAGACACCTAGTACAGATAATAAGACATACATACACTGCAGACACTTAGTACAGATAATACAGACACTAATCACTGTACAGCAACTAGTACAGATCAATACAGACATTAGATACTATGCAACACTAGTACAGATATACAGACATTACATACATGCAGACACTAGTTCAGATATACAGACATTACATACATGCGGACACTAGTACAGATATAATACAGTAATTAGATGCTCTGCAGACACTAGTAAGATAATACAGACATTACCTACCATGCAGACCAAGTACAGATAATACAGACATTCACATACACTGCAGACCCATAGTACAGATCATACAGACATATACCATCAGTGCAGACACTGTACAGATTAATACAGGACACTACATACACTGCAGACATAGTAAAGAGAATTACAGTACATTAGTACTCTGCAGGACACTAGTACAGATAATACAGATAATACATACACTGCAGACACTAGTACAGATAATAGAGGACACTACATACACTGAGACACTATCAGAAATACAGCACTAATACACTGCAGAACTGTACAGATAATAGAGACACTACATACACCCAGACATTAGTCCAGATAATACAGACACTACAGACAGGAGCTGAGACTCTATTCCAGTTCATACCTTCTATTTACAAAACATTCTGCAGAATCCTGAGCTCATAGCAAGAGAGAAGATAACTTTGCAGAATGTTGCAGATGCTACAGACAAGTGTCCCCCATGTAATTCTGCACAGTATCACCAGTGTGTCTGAGGGGGATACTGTGCAGAATTACAGGGGTGCAGCAGGAGACCAGCACTGGGGGATCCCCTCCAGGAGAAGCCCCTGCTGAGGAGGTCACTGGGTGCTGGGTGTCACACACCTGGGTGATGCTGTGGGGGTCATTCTCATTCTGGGCTGTGGGAGAAGCAGAGAGGAGCTTGTAGCAGGATCACATGTAAGTGCCTGAATCTAACATTGCACCTAAACTGCGCCTAAACTGTGTTAAAGTAAAGTGATTAATAAGAGGCAGAAAATTACAGTTAGTGATAAGTCTGGCAAAACACTGCACCAGAACTTAGGCGCAACTACTACACTTAGGCGCACAAAAGTGATAAATGTGGCCCCTAGCTCCCTACAGAATCCAGGCTGGGGATTAGTTGAGCATACGCGGCATGAAAAAGAAGAAGCTCATTACCAGGCTCATGGGTCTTTCCTGCTAATTCCATCAGAGAGATTTCACTCTCCTATGAGAAGTGTGTGTCTCCATACACTAATTCCATGGAGGCTGCCACCTTGCTGCCCATGCAGCAGAGCCAATCTGGGCTCCAATAGCCAGCCCCTAATCATTGCACTAGGGCTGCGGTACGTGCTAAATTCTAGATCCACAGCCAACCAATCCATTGCCCAATCCATACATTGGACTCTGTGCTATTAAAGAGACTGTGCGTTTTTGTCCATGTCTCCATGTGTGATCCCTAGCTGCTCCTAAGGTCATGGGCCTCCCCTTAACCATCTATCACTACACATAGACTGGGGGGGCCCCAAGAGGAATTGTTCACTATCCAGAGGCCTCTCTCTCTTCTTTAATCTCCCCTCTGGCCCTAATAACATTGCACAAGGGGGGGGGGGGCACCGCAAAGGACATTTTACCATAGTGGTCCACTGTGGGACCGGAAAGTTTATAGGTTCTACAGGATCAGGTATAAAAGAGTTTTTCATGCTAGTAGTTAAAGATGACTCAATGTCAACAATCGTCAGGTATTGGGGTGGATTAGATGTTTTGTGCCTATCCCATACTCTATAGCACATTGCTGGCAGTGATAGGGTTAAAGGAAACCTACCACCATGCATCTACCTATTAAGGTATATCTGGTGGCAGGTTCCTCTAATATAGAGTAGTAGAACCCTTTTTAGGGCTAATTTTTTCGTTGCCCAGAACTTTTATACATTTTATTTCCCTAATATGCAAATTTCCTAAAGAGGTTACTCGGGCGTGGAGTATCCGGAGCTGAGGCTACACGGTGCGGCTATTCCATGCCCCAGTAGCTTCTTGCATTCTGCCTACCAATGCATCTTCAGCCGCAGCTCCTGGTAGCTGCACGCACTCGCCTGCGAAGCTGGGTTCTGCGCATGCGCAGTTGCTTTGGCTACAGAGCTGGGACTGCACAGCCGGTGGTGTGCGTTCTGTGCATGCGCAGAACCCAGCTTCGCAGGCGAGTGTGCGCAGCTCCTTGTAGCTACGCACTGAAGATGTATTGGTAGGCTATTGAAGAGGCTACTGGGGCATGGAGTAGCCACGCTGTTTAGCCTCTGCTCCGGCTACTCCTCGTCCCAGTAGCCTCTTTAGGAACTTTGCATATTGGGGGAATTAACATTTATAAAAGTTCTGGGCAACAAATAAATTAGCCTTAATAAGGGCTCTACTACTCTACATTAGAGGAACCTGCCACCGGATCTACCTTAATAGGTAGATCCAAGGTGGTAGTTTTCCTTTGAGCACCTATTGCTGTCAGTGGGTGCCTTTGCTGGTACCCTACATTTTATTCTCTAGGGAGTCATATATGGGGGTTTGGTTTTTTTTGTCCAATATTAAAACCTAAAACCATTAAAATGTAATAATGAATGAAAAATAGATTTGTCCTGTAGGGAATTTACTAATAGAGGTGGACGAGTCCTGGTTTAACACCCATCATGTTGTCTTCAGAGTCTGACCTGAATAGATGTGGAGTAATTAGAATGGATCAGCTAATGAGCGCAATGTATTCCCTGATTCAGGAAGGTAACATAAAGACTTACAGACCTTGTTATGTGTCTAACAGCCAATGGATTCCGAGATTTTAAAATTTTTCGAATGGATTCTAAGGTCTTGTGTTACCAGTTAAATTAGTTTGTCATCATCATCATTAAATAATCTTCCTCCGGAACCCCCATTATATACATTTGAAATCTAAAGATTTACCAAAATGTTCTACTTCTCTGCTACATAAGCAAATTAGAGTCTGGATGTTCCATAATTTTTTTAACGCATTTTCTTGGCAGGGTTTTCCTTCTGAAATCAACTTTTAAAAGTTTGCTAATGAGTCTAAAATAATCCTTCATAATATTTGTACTTTTCTATCCAATGAATGTTCATGTGTCCATGAAGTCAGAAGAGATTGCTAAACACAAGCCCCCTGCTAAACACAAGCCTCCTGCAAAACACAAGCCTCCTGCTAAACACAAGCCTCCTGCTAAACACAAGCCTCCTGCAAAATACAAGCCTCCTGCTAAACACAAGCCCCCTGCAAAACACAAGCCTCCTGCAAAACACAAGCCTCCTGCAAAACACAAGCCTTTGCAAACACAACCCCTGCAAACACAAAACCCCTGAAAACACAAGCCGCCTGCAAAACAACAAGGCCCTCCTGCTAAACCACAAAACCCATGCAAAACACAAGGCATCCTGCTAAACACAAGCCTCTGCAAAACACAAGCCTCCTGCAAACACAAACCCCCTGCCAAAACCACAGCCCCTGCAAAACAACAAGCCTCCTGCTAAAAACAAGCCTCCTGCAAAAACACAAGCCCCCTGCAAAACACAAGCCCCCTGCAAAACACAAGCCCCCTGCAAAACACAAGCTGAAGAGCCAATACTGTCTCCAGGGGTTCCACGCTCCAATGTGCTGCTCAGTTCACCTGTTGCCAATGGGACAGAAGTCACCAGAGAACAATAATCATATATAAATAATACATAGATATATACTACAGAACACAGAATAATGCAAACATACACTATATATCAGGTGCACACAATACATGACGTGTAATAAGGGACACAATACACACATCAGGCTCCTGTCCGGGATCCCTGGTTTCCTCAGGATCAGTAAACAGCAGAAAGACCTTTGGAATCATTTGAGATTTTCATTACTTAGAATTCGGTAACTTGTATAATAGTCTGTGTCTACTCCAGTACTGCATATCATTACTACTCCTATCCTGTATATGTGTATACATGGGCACAGACAGACTACTACTATCTATCCCGTATATGATAGGCAACGAACAGTACTACTACTCCTATCTGTATATATGACGCGCCTTTCGGTATATAGGCACAGCACAGTACTACTCACTCTTTCTTATATATGGACAAGCACAGCCTAATACTACTCCTATCGTATATTATAGGCAACAAGACAGTACTACTAACTCCTAGCCGGTAATATATATGGACCATAGCCACAGACGACTAACTCCTATCCTGTATATATGGACACAGCCAGTATACTACTGCATATCGGATATTATGACAGAGCACAGTCGCACTACTCCTATCCTGTATATATGGAACACAGCACAGCATACTACTCCTATCCTGTATATATGGACGACAGCTACCAGTACTACTACTCGGAATATCCTGTATATATGGAGCACTAGCCAGCACCACCGTATAGGTAACTCACAACTCTACTTTCTTATTAGGGTACAAGCCAGTAACTTACTATTCATTCCTGATATGGGCATATGGACAAACAGTACTCTAGTCCTATTGATATATGAGCACAGCCACGTATCTACTCCTATCCTGTATATATGGCAACAAGTACTCTTATCCTATCTTTATATATGGGAACAGCACAGTACTACTACTCCATATCCTGTATCATTGGAAAACCCACAGATTCCCACGATTGGACCTGACTACTATCCTATCCTGTATATATGGGTACAGTCAACAGTACCTACTATCTCATCATCCGATTTAGGGCACAGAACAGTATACTACTCCTATCCTCTACTATATGGGAAGCACAGTTCCACGCACCGAATAGCGCCACTATACATCCTATTCCTGTATATATGGGCACAGCACTAGTATACTACTCGATCTGATAGATGGAGCACAGCACAGATACTACTCCTATCCTCGTATATGGCCACAGCACAGTATAATATACGTATATGGGCACCGTCACTACTCTTCGATATATGGCCGCAGCCGGTATATACATCCTATTGCAACTGTACTACTCACGTCATCCGTGATATTATGACAGTCACACATACTACTACTCCTATCTGTATATATGGAGCAGCACAGTTACATACTACTCTATCCTGTATATGGACACGCACAGTACTACACTCCTATCTGTATTATGGGAAGACTAGATACTACTACTCCTATCCTGTATATATGGACACGCAAGTAATCTACTGCCTACCCTGTATATGGACACTAGCCACGTTACTGATACTCCTAGCTGATTATGGACACAGAACATGTACTACTCCTCCTATCCCTGTTTGCATCGTTGAGGGGACACAATAGAAA